>VOPJ01005154.1:0-23977 GCA_014673585.1 Semibalanus balanoides | reverse complement strand
GAAGTTGGCCTTTTACTAAGAGCCATTATTTTGTAAGCCAGGTTACGGTGTTAGCCCCTATATCCCATATTTTTAAAGGTAACCAGTCATTTTGTCAAATCACTGTGCAGTGCTAACTGCTAATAAGGGGTATTCGTACCTAAAATGTTGAATATGGTATCGGTTTGACTAAATTATCAAGATGTACCTACTCTCCAAAAACAATTTTTTCAAAAGTAAGATATTTATCAAATATATAGAGTCGTATATTCAGGGCGCGGATTTCAAAAGTGACGCGTCTTTTTTACATCGTGTGCTTCGAAAGAGGATGTAAAAGACACGGAGCTTATGTAAATATAATGATTTGTAGGTAAATGAAGTAAGCATAAATGTCATCATTATCCTATAGTTGTTTACATAACTGTCATAAGACGCCGACATAACATCAGCGGCTTAGCCTTATATTTTGTCAAAGTTTTTAAGTGTACGTACCTATGTACATTCAAGTCTAAAAACACTTGAATGTACGCTGAAAACCCTCGAAAAAATATGACACCTAATAAAGCCCTAAATCAAAGTAAAAACAAAGAATGGCATGACTAAATCTTGCAGTCTTAGTTAATCGAACTCCACGGTGGCATATTATTGGCGACTAAGGGCGAAAGGTTCGCTCGCTGGTCCAATAACGCTGCTTTCATCCCATGCTTGTTGCTACCTTAGCCGTTTTCACGATAGATTATTTTGCGCGAAATGTTTTAAAATATTTTAAAATATTTTAAAATATTTTAAAATGTTTTAGTAGTAGCCGTTTTCACAATGGACTAATTTGCGAAAATATGTTTTAACACTCACCCTACGGGACCGTAGGGCGAGGGTTAAAGCATTTCTCGCAAATTAGTCCATCGTGAAAACGGCTACTACTAAAACGTTTTAAAACATTTTAAAATGCTTTGAAACATTTCGCGCAAAATAATCCTTGTGAAAAACGGGCTTAATATTGAAGCTTTGGATTAAGAGGCCAAAAACTCGACAACGCACCAAAGTTCCGGATCAAAGCGTCAATATATATCGGCATGAAGTTGATAAAACCCAACGAGTAGTTATGCCGTATTGCCTGTAAGTGATTTCTCGACATGGCCTTCAAAACTGTTATCTCAGTTTTAATCCCCCATTATAAAAGTGACTGATTTTTCATAAATTACGCAAATGCCGTCGAGGCAGCATATTGCACTGCAGTAGTGACCTTCACCGAAGACAGTGCTTAACCGAACCTGCCGCCTTCTGCAGTGCAGTCTGTTGGAAAAAATCAGCGATCGTATATATACTTTCTCTCATTCATCACTAAACTGAGCAAGGATTCAGGAAATGACATGACGAGACACATGAGCTGAGCTTCCAGCAGGGTGGCGCTCGACTCATGAGTCGTGAGTCAAATTTGACTTAACTCTGACTCAAGTGAGTTGAGTCAGAGTTGAGCCAGTCAAAAATATGTTGTTTAGTCGAGTCAGAGTTGAGTCACATATATTTTGTTTAAGTCAGAGTTGAGACACCTCAATCAAAGTTGAGTCAACTCATTATTGCGGGCCAAGTGAGTGATTGGAAGCTGCAGAAAAGTCAAGATATGACAGATTTACACTGTTATCTATGACATTACATTGGACAAAATAGATTTAAGCATATTTCCGACGGTGACACCTCCCCGTCAATAATTATCGGTGATGTTGAATCAAAAATGAGTCGACTCAACTTTGAGTTGACTAGTTTTTCCTCGAGTCAGAGTTGAGTCAGAGTCTTTCATAAATGAGTCAGAGTCGAGTCAGTCGAAACAATCTGAATCGAGCACATCCCTGGCTTCCTGTCCCGTCTACCGACATAGTTTCGCCCGGGGCGATGATCCGGTTGATGAGAGCGGGTCATTCCTCGCTGAGGGCAGATCAGTTATCACAAGGTAAGAACACATAAGGAACGATTACAGTTTTTAAATGCACAGCCAGAGTTGTAGGAGGGTTTCCGGTTGGGATGGGATAAACAAAAGTTTGTAGGTGCCTAGCCAAGCATCGGTTAAATTCGGTTACATATTTTGACACCAGGATAATCGCTGGGAAAGACGCTTAAGAATAATTCGTGCTGCGGCCTCAGAACATGATTTATCCAGTCACCAAACGTGCCACTCGGAGTTCAACAATGCAATGGCGTCAATGGACTTCCAAAACTTCACGTAGAGGTCTTAGTGCAGTGGTTCCAAACGGTGGGTCATGACTCATGACCCCATTTGGGGTAACGGAGCCATTCTGCGGGGGTAACGAGGGCATGTAAAGTTGAATCATAAGTATTACGCTTAGAGTTTAGACAGCTTTGACGCAGCACTCTGCAAAAAAATACCGCGCCAATTTAACCTGATTCCTTGCGGGCGGCTAGAATTACATTAACGTGCGCAGGGGGAGCAGAGATCTCGAGAACTGCTTTGTCGATTTCGATGGGACGAAGGCCATTGGATGCGCCGTTAAAATACCTTTCTTATTGAACCCAGAAATGTATTTTTTTGTTAAAAATGGGGAGTAAAAAAATGGGGGTAAAAGATACATTTTTTTGTGTTTTTGAAAAGGCATTGTGGCAATGTGGTTCGATCGATTTTCATGCCCAAAACATTTATAGGATTCCAGTGCATTGGGATTTTAAATGTCAAAAGGTAAGTACCAAAAAACAAAATCATATGCGTAATCAGGGGATGTAAAATGAGCGGATTTTCTTATAGCAAATATGCGCTGTTCATGATTGTTTGGGACGATATGAAAGTCACATGTGGTCTTTTTTGCTGTAATTTGTTAAATATAATATATTGCGCATAGGTGGATCCTATGCCCAATGTATTATATTTCAGTGGCAATCTTATGTATATTCCAGTGGCATCGTTCCTGACCCACTTATTGCACCGCAAACTACGAAGAAAGTATGCAACACAAACGCATTCGTAATTGCCTCCCAGAAACCTCCCAGAAACACCGTCTCTGCTGAAACGATTTTTTCTCAAAATTGTGACACAAGACGCGTAATTTAAAGTAAGGAAAAGTAATAAAGTTTCAAGCCTAACGGTTTAGAAGCGGCAAGCAAAAAACTACCGAAGGGAGCAGAATCGGCCTCCCGCAAGGAATAGGGTTAACAGCTGCACAGAACGCACCTATTTTTACGTATTCCTTTTACTTAACGCTTGAAAACGGAAACCTTACTGTTTAAAATGGCATGCAGAGCAACTAAACAGCACGAATAAGCTCACCATTACATGTGCGCTCACAGTCTTTTGTTTTTATTGCGATTTGCGACGCTCCGATTGAAGTGTGTTAACAGGTGCAACCAACACATTAACGCATAGGGGAACCGAACCGCTAATAATAGGGGAAACAATTAACGTTATTTTTTTATAAATCGGCATGCATTTTGAATGGTGGGGTAATGGCCTTCTCGGACTGCTGGAAAGGGGTAATTGTGTCGGGATGGCTGGAAACCACTGTCTTAGTGAGTACTTCTGGGAGGATGTCCGGACCTAAAATATGCCGGGAAGTGATAAACTTTGAGAGAAACGGCAGCTCAATTGTTTAACGTCGACTGATGCCGGATGCTCGTCCTGCAAAGTCCGAATGAAGGAGACACAGCAGGGATCATGGAAGAACTCACATCCGCTGGCAACAGCCCATGGCTATTGTCTACATCCAATTATAAAACTCCAGGATCAGCAATGAGATGCCAACTGTAATTAGCGGCGACAAGTTCGCACAACAAGTGGAAATGGCAGGTGAACAATAACATAGCCCAGGCGAGTCGGTAGAAAGACGGGCCTGAAATTAGCCCACCCTGGCAACGTGGGCTCGAATCGCTTCGAAGCTCGATATATTTTGCCCTTGACCGTGAGTATATCATAATATAACATGTGAGTATAACCTATAACGGACACGAGGTCGACGGTAGCGACTGCAAACATGTCAGATGAAGCCAGGACTCAGGAGCTGGACGGACCATATTACAACATTCGAGTGCGTTAACGTTCGCTTTGCCAATAAATTCTGCCGATGTAATGCAATTTCATCATCGGATGATATTGGCAGGGTCCACGTAACAAACTGCGCTTAGCGTAGGGCTGTGATTCCAGAAATCTCTCCCATTAAGTTGGTTTTTATTCGTGCATCAGCAGTCAGCACCTTTCTCAGACTATTGCTTTTTAAGCTGTTGAGTGTAATTAGATGTCAAAGGTGCAACTAGTATCCCCCTGTGTTATCTCTCGAGCCACACAAAGCATCGAGCCACGAACAGTTGGCTCATTTCCAAAGGAATCAGCACAACATATTTCGGTTTGCCGTTACAGGCAAAGTGTAAAACAAAATGCGATACTTTTTTAAGCAGTCGCCGTCTTTAAATATTACGGCAAATGAAGCCATTCTATGCCTTCCTAATAGCAAACAACGCCATGAAAGACGAGATAAACACTAAATGAGATAAACGCTAAATGACACATGTATTGCGTCTGACTTCCTAAAACTTCCCTGTGATTATCATGGTCAGTTTGTCTTGTTTGAAATGGTGGAATTCTCTTTGTGCTTGTTGAAAGTTTCCTTGAGGAAGTAGCGCGATATCGTTCTGCAGCGGTTCGGTCCAACAAGCAACAACAATTGCCGTGAAGCAAGCGGGTCCGATGTCTGTGCACGCTCCCGGCAGGAGAGACGATATGAAGAGGCCCTTCACCGCGCCAGTGGCAGGGAGCGGGGAGAAACGCCTGATCGGTCAGGCTTGGATAAGTGGAGAGGAACGCCTCCTCTGACCGGTCAGGCTCGGATGAGTGGAGAGGAACGTCTGCTATGACCGGTCAGGCTCGGATGAGTGGAGAGGAACGTCTGATCTGATCGGTCAGGCTCGGATGAGTGGAGAGGAACGTCTGCTATGACCGGTCAGGCTCGGATGAGTGGAGGGGAACGCCTGATCTGATCGGTCAGGCTTGGATAAGTGGAGAGGAACGCCTCCTCTGATCGGTCAGGCTCGGATGAGTGGAGAGGAACGCCTGCTATGACCGGTCAGGCTCGGATGAGTGGAGAGAAACGCTTGCTCTGACCGGTCAGGCTCGGATGAGTGGAGAGGAACGCCTGCTATGACCGGCCAGGCTCAGATGAGTAGAGAGGAACGTCTGCTCTGACCGGTCAGGCTCGGATGAGTGGAGAGGAACGCCTGCTATGACCGGTCAGGCGCGAATGAGCAATGCCTCAGTCGGGGACTGAGGGACGAAGCCGATCGCAACTGGCGGTCTGCTGGTTTCATCCGCGGGATTTACAGTCACAACACAGCCGATAGCACATCAAGCAACACAGCGGCCAAGGCTGGACACTTCCGGACGTGGGTAGTCGTGTCGCCGTAGGCTAGGGGTTGGAGGTTGGAGGGTGAGTTTATCCCCAACCATCATATCGTATCCTATGTTTAGTAACGTTAAACGTTCCAAACTCAGTCACAGCAGATCTGAGTAATACCTCTAGCACAGGTAAAGCTCAATATAATTATCGTTAGTTGTTTGTTACTACAACTTAAATCATCGTCTTTGCTGCAACGTGGTTGCCCGGGTGGCTGGAGTACAGCTCCTGAATGGGCCCTGGACTCGGGTGGCTTGAGCAGAGCTCCTGAATGGGCCCTGACTCGGTGCTGGAGTAGAGCTCCTCAATGGCCCTGGATCGGGTGGCTCTAGTAGAGCTCCTGAATGCGGCCCTGGACTCGGGTTGGCTCGAGTAGAGCTCCTGAATGGGCCCTGGACTCGGGGTAACTCGAGTAGAGCTCCTGAATGGCCCTGGACTCGGGTGGCTCGAATTAGGCTCCTGAATGGGCCCTGGACTCGGGTGCTTGAGTTAGAGCCCTGAACGGGGCCCCATGGACTCGGGTTGGCGTCGAGTAGAAGCTCCTGAATGGACCCCCCCCCCAATGACTCGGGTGGCTGGAGTAGAGGCTCTCTGAATGGACCCTGGACCTCGGGTGGCTGGGTAGAGCTCCTGAAATTGGAGCCTGGACTCTTGGTGGCTCAGTAGAGCTCCTGAATGAGCCCTGGGACTCGGGTGGCTTGAGTCTTGAGCTCCTGAATGGGCCCTGGACTCGGGTGGCTCGAGTAGAGCTCCTGAATGGGCCCTGGACTCGGGTGACTCGAGTAGAGCTCCTGAATGGGCCCTGGACTCGGATGGTTGGAGCAGAGGAGTGCGTGGGGCAGAACACAGACCGTACAGACATCCACAGGAGCCTGCGTGCTATCGACCACCCTGCAAACAGTCCGGCTGTCGCCCGCAGGGTAACTAGATCGCCCGCCACGGCCGATTGTCACGAGCAGCATCATACGCCAGCCGAGCGTTCTCAAACAGTCGCTGGGATGTGATGACGTCTACGAGCCCAAGGTACGAGTCCGGCTGAAAAGATCACCAGATTTGTGCACCCATTTAGCAAACGCTTCAGCTGAAGCCTCGTGTCACCTGCACGGGTGCATGATACTCAGCCTGATGTGTTTGGACACACAATTTATGTCACAACACGAATCACACGCAACCAAGCTGGAGCATTGACATACAGTTTGGCAAGACGGCAATTATTTCTGGAATACCATCTGGTATTCTTGCGTTCGCGCCAGAGCCCTTCGTTCTGCTCTAGTGGGCCTGAAAACGGCCGTGTCTAGGCTACCGATGGCAGCGTTGATCGCAAAGCTGCGCTGTCACTCCGTCTGGACAGGGCTTCATTGTTGGAGCTGCATCTGTCGCGCCACGCTACAGGAGATAGTGGTGTAACCAGGCTTGCATACGGTGTATGCGTGACATGGCTGTATCTACAGAGCTTGTATAGCTCTGGCTCTGCATAGCTCTATGGTTCACGCATACACCGTTACTGTGACTACGAGTCGGACCAGGGCTTTGTAAACTTCTGAGCGATTTATGCAAAATACTGTACATCATTTACCTAGATCGAGTTTGAATGCCGTTCAATGCAAGTTATGTTGGATTTGTAGTTTAACCTTCGAAATGAAATTCCTTTACCAAAGCAACTATATACCTATACCAAACTACTAAAGGATTGATAATAAAATGGGTATGCTTAGTTCTAGTTGGGAACTTTGATACCCCCCCCCGAATGCCAGGTTGGGAGTTACAATCCTTCTTCGATTATTAAACTAAACTACGGGAATTCCACACGGTCAAATTTGCATTCCACTACTGAAAATGCGGATTTACGTGGGAGCACTCACATGAGAGGAAACATTTATTTCACTGGTGCCCACGTATGACGGGTATTGAAAACGTTCGCAGCTAAAATGTTGTGCTATGTCTGTGAGGGTGAAACGAATAAATTAGTCTTAAAGCCAATGCCTAGCAATTTTGCCCAGAAAATTCTTAAAATTTCAGAAAGATGCGTCGCATGTGTCAAAAGTTATTCAAGAAAAACCTCAAGGGGGTGGGTGGGCTGTCAGGCGAGGGTTAAGTAGGTCCGTGAAGTTAGCGACTTATTCAGCGACAGATTCAGAAATGACCCAAAATTTCGCTCAATGTCAATACTAGCACGCTGATCACGAATATGACCTAATTTTGGCCAGTTCAAGGTCACCTTTCAAGGTCAAAATCGAGAGCATAAGACCAGGAACGGACGGGGTATACAGCATAACGTCACGAACTTATTGTCCAAAATCCTTTCAATATGTCTCAAATGTAAGGGGTGCAATAATCTAACGCCGTTGATCCAAACCTTAATTATGACCTTTGACCTTGGAGGTCAAAATCGATGTTCAAATGGCAGACTAAAAACGACCTCAGGTACAAGCATAACGTCCCGAATTTATATGTCGATCCTTTCCAAAATTGATCTTCAAATGGTCAATATCTAAGTCCGTGACCCTTACCTCATTTTCGACCTTTTTGACCTTAAAGGTAAAAATTGAGTCAAACGACCAAAAACGAATCATTTGAGATCATTTTGGAAAGGATCCGATAATAAATTCGTGACGTTATTTTGTACCCAGTAGTTTTTGGTCATTTGGCCACGATTTTGACCTCGAAGATCAAAGGTCAAAATTAAGGTTAGGGTCACGGACGTTAGATATGGAACCTGCCTATCATTTGAGATCTTATATGAAAGGAGCCGGCAGTAAATTTTCGGGGTATTACGCTCTACCCCATCGTTTCACTTCGATTTTGACCTCCAAGGTCAAAAGCAGAAATTGGGGTTAGGGTCACGGACGTTAGAAATTGGCCCTGGCTATCATTTGAAATCATTTTGGAAAGGATCCGATAATAAATTCGGGACGTTATGCTGTACCTGGTCGGTTTTGGTCGTTTGACCTCGATTTTCACCTTCAAGGTCAAAGGTCAAAATTAAGGTTAGGGTCACGGACGTTAGATATTGACCCTGTCTATCATTTTAGATGTTTTTGGGAAAGGATCCGATAATAAATTCGGGACGTTATGCTGTACCCCGTCGTTCCTGGTTATTGATCTCGATTTTGGCCTTTAAGATGACCTTGAACTGCAAAATGAAGAACATATTCGTAATCAGCGTGCCAGTATTGAGCTTGAGCCAGGTTTTGGGCCATTTCTGAATCCGTCGCTGAATCCGTCGCTGAATAAGTCGTTAACTTCACGGACCTCACTAACGTCCGTGAAGTTGGTTAAGCCTGTATATATCGCCTTGGTTAAGCCTGTGCCGACCGGCCATCGTTGAGGTGCCGCCTCAGGCTTAATTCGACGGCTGGGCCCAGCTTGGCCAAATTGGGTACTATGGGGTAAATTGATATGCTGAGATCGAATATGACCCCTGTTATGTGACTGGACGACGTTAAATGGCGTAATTACTTAATACGGCAACTGCTGGGCCTCCCTGCCACTCACCAACCTCTTCATGCACGGTCCAACAGGACCCGGGCCTCCTCTCTCAGCTCGCCTTTCCCCATCTCCCTGCCCACCTTGATGGCTGGGGTCTTTTCCCTCCTCCCGCACCATTTGATTTCTTGGCAATATCGTCAGAACGCGTAGGGATAGCGACCGAACTTTATATGCGATCTTAATTGAACATACCCGGGGACGATATGGGCCACATTTGGTTTCAGTCAGATCACAGATGACGTTATAAAACTAAATTATGTTTCATAGTATCTACGCCCAGAGCAATTGATGCTGAGTAGCTAGGTTTCCTATTACCTTTGGAATGATTATAATAAGCTTGAAACCATAGCTTTGGGTAACATAAAGGTCATCAGGCTTTGACCTGACTTGACCTTACCGGATTCTTGCAAGCCAATAGTCCAATATGGGTATCATTCGAATGACTGTAATCCAGCGAACAAAATGGTACAATTCCAAGCACTTCATGTAATATTTAATTTTGACCTGACCTAATGTGATGACCTCACCTTGCCCTCAAGGCATGTCATGTAAGGTTAATATCAATTGAAGCAATAAGCAGGAGTAAATGGAATCAGTGTATTCGCTGTGACACGGTCGCTTGAATGATGCCCATGACCACTTATCCCCTGACAGCATCGCATAAAGTCATGTTCATGTCATGACCTAGACTTTATACTAAGTTTTCGAATAAAAATGTAAATTACAACATCAGCTATTATAAAATAGCACCTGTTTATTCGCCGTATCACGGCCGTTGGAATGATGTCCAAGGGGCCAAGATGACCTATTCCCCATCAGCATCGCTTAAAGTCAAGTTCAGGTCATATTAGCTCATGTCAGGTCATGTTAGGTCATGTCAGATCAAAGGCAAATAACTTGTATGTGACCCCAGGCTGGATATCACGCATAGTGTAACAATTATTGAGGTATTGTGAAGTGTGTCTGTTGTTCGTCGCTTAGGGATAGGGAATCCCGACCCTATAATTGGCTTTGTGACGTCACTCTGACCTTACATGACATAGGATTAACACCAAAGCTTACCCACGTGTGCTCTAGGTGTTTATTTGATGGTACCCGAAATTTTATTCGCTATCCCTAAGCGTTCGCATGATATTCTACCATGATATACGCGTTCGCGTAGCTTTCTTCGCGTAGCTTTTAGATGGCAGGCGGCCGTGAAGTGTTTTGCAAAATGAGTGATTATATTTTGTTCGCGCAAAAATGCGCAAAAGCTAAATAAGATATCTTGAAGGAAGACCTTGTGGGTATCTTCAACTGAAAAGGTCTGTGTCTTCTGTGATTTTTTAAATTGCTTCCACAATGTTAGCTTCCCTTCCTAACATGTGCAGAACATGTCTCAATTGCATTGGTCATACTATATTACCAGGCTTATATCTGTATCTATGGAGATGTTGAACCAAGCTACATGAACTACTTATCCTAGAAATTTCCTTATTTGATTAATTCGTTGAAATTCTTCTGCGCAAAGGGCATCCAAAAAGATAAAATAAAATAACGTTTTTTGCGTGCGATCTGCCGGATTACACGAAGCCTAGGTTCACACCCTCGTAAAGCCGATATGCCTGGTCGCACGAACGTTTGAATATGATATTTGAATTATGCGGACAATTTAACATTGAGTACTAATCGTACTGACTCAACCAAACGAATTTATTTTTTGATTTAAGTCCGGTTTTTCCCGGTATCTGACCCCTAGTGCATTTGGGTCGGGTCGGGTCGGGTCTAGGTAACGATCTGTCTACACGTCGAGAAACCTCGCCGGTGCTTCGCACTCGCTCGATCTCGTACAAGATTCAAAGCGCACAATGTATATTAACCCAAAATTAAACATTTTATCCAAGTAAAAACAATCACACGGATGCGGGTCATTGACATGCCGAGACCATTGTGACAAAGTGGCGACCGGAATACAAAACTTAAGGGGCGCCCTAACGCCCCCCCCCCCGGACACGGCACCGTCTTAAATGCGATTTTGATGTTAAAAAAACTGGCGCCTGTCACTTCACCGATAAATGGGTGTTCGATACTGTCCAGACTTTCACAACTAAAATGTACTATTCCTAAAATTATATATGTAAGTTGGTAAAGGGAAATGCTCACATTTTTTTTGTTAGCGACAGTTTCATAGGCTTCCGTTATGCTATAGCAATGATATAATTTAAATTTAAGAATTAGATACAATTATTATCTTATTCAATGTTGTAATTTTTACAAATTAAAAGCAAGTACAGATACTTCTTTCGAAACTCATGAGCAGTGTTTTCCTTTCACTATTCAAAGCTCGCCTATCTGGCGCAGGTGTTTCCAATTTGTTCAAAGCGGGACAATGTCCCTGAAACAAACTGCCGACACGAAATTAAGCGCAGGTAGGACGTTATGAAAACGCACAATGTGCTTTTTATGAAATTTCCAGTTTCTTTAATATTTGTTATTTTTTGGTTAATAAATGACTCTTTTTCATGATTATATCAAGCAATAATGTGATATACCTACAACCAGTAACAAAACTATAAAAATAATAATATAGAAAATAAATGAAGCAGTTAAGAAATGAGGGGTGATTAGGGGTAAAAAAATGAGCGACTTAAAGGCCACCATATTAGACGCACATATAACTGCTAATTTTGTTACGTGTTCATTAAATAGCTGTTTTATATATAGGGGATCTACGAGCATATAAGCACAACAAGCCGAACGCAAAATATATTATATATTCCAGTACGAAAAAAATAAGGGAAAGTCCGCAGTTTGATGAGGACCAAATATACTTGCAAGCACCTTCTAAGTACCGGTCGCTTTAATGGTGGAACGCTTATCAGCTTTGAATGACAATATCTTTTGAAAGGAAAGATTGTATTAAAATGTGAGGAATTTACAATATATTTTGGTTTCGTCTGTCGATTTAGAGTGGTAACTCCATTTTAGTGGGAAAAGGTTATTATTTCCCGTCAAGGGCCAACAGCCTCAAAAAGGGAGGCCCTCTGAGCGCTCGGGAGGCCCCCTACGCGCTCAGGAGGCCCCCTAGAGATTGTCTTGCCCACCCACCCGAAAATACAATCCACTGCCACTGGCTCTGCCACATTGACACCAACTGATAAGTTGGTGTGTTATTGGTCACACCTCTCATACTTAACTCATGCGCATTTACTATAAGTGAACAATGAGCATAAGGATACAATGTGAAAGATTATTAACCGTCAGCCATGCAGCGTACAAAATCTCTTTGACCGTTCTGGGGGAGGGGCAGGGGGAGGGGGCTACGACCCCCTCGTGTTTCACCGCTAATTTAGCTAGAGCTTCAATTAAAAAACGGGCGTGCTGCTTGTGACGAGAGAAAAGCCAATGATAACCGATGTGAAGGTCCTTGGTCACTAGATGACCTCTGAGGTCATGGCAATGACTCGGATGTCATCCAAATCGTAAATGCGTAGAAATTGAATTTTATCGAGCTAGTTAGTAACGTGAATAAGCAATACATATGCAAAATAGATGCCACATTTGCAATCAGCGTCAAAAAATGTCCTAGAAACTACCAAAATTCTGAAAAGTCCTCTCAGGTCATCTAAAGTCAGTGACCTTGGTTAACCTGACCTGCCGCTTGACCCCAGTGGAACATAGGTATAATAACGTAATATGGATGTCAAGTTTGAAATCAGAGTCACACAATGCCCTGGAAACTGCCAGAGGCCAAAAAGTCATCGCATGTCATCGGAGGTCACGATCTCGGTGGAAGCCATAAATGTCCCTTGGCATATGTTCCTGAACA
Source organism: Semibalanus balanoides (assembly GCA_014673585.1). Lineage (NCBI taxonomy): Eukaryota > Metazoa > Arthropoda > Thecostraca > Balanomorpha > Balanidae > Semibalanus > Semibalanus balanoides. Next base: position 11,314 of record VOPJ01005154.1, on the reverse strand, counting down.
GCGAACAATCGGAAACTGCACAAATTACCAGCACCGATACTGAAGGACGCCAGTTGCGCCTGACATGACCTTGAGAAAGATGTTATAGGTCACGGCTTATGGACGTTAAAAGTTAACAATTTTAAGAGTATGTGCCAAATTTTTAAAGAGTTGGGTACTGAAAATTGGATTACAATCGGTTGATACATACACGAGTTATTTCCGAAAGCCAAGGTGGTGATGTAGCATCCACCACCACCATCAACCCTGCACTGGCGAGGGTTAAGACACGAAAATGGGTGAACAGTTACAACTAATGTTGTGTTGAATATTATGTTTCAACGATTTTGAAAATTTCACGCATTTATTTGATGTTTAACACATGCCCTTCGAAAAAGGTAAATGCTATCATTTTAATAAGATATATCCCAAGCTTTTTAACCAAATCTCAAGATCCCATGGCCGGAGGTGAAAATCTTGGGACAAACCTCAAGGCGTGGTCACTGGTCATGCTGCTTCGAATGCCGCTAAACGATTCGCGAATCGCCGAGCGATGACCGAGCGTCTGATTTGTCCACCAGATGGCGTGTCGCCTGTTCAGTGAGAGTGTTCGCCAGCTGATCGCCCGTGACGTAACAGCAGCAGTGGGTTGACCGGCGGACCGAAAACTAACCGCTCTCAGGTGGTGCAGAATCGGCCGGCCGATTGGTCTTGAGCCGCGCCGCGACGCGTCACGCTGCTCGGTAGCGTGAAGGTAGCTGCGGTAACTTCTCAGAGCTGTGCTTATCGCCGGGCTGTGCGTCATCACACGTGTGAGCCGTGAGAGAAGATCCGAACTGAGCACATTGACTGGCGGAAATACTAATCCAAGATTAACATCGGGAGTTATCGATCGTTGAGGCCGATTCAAGACTAATGTGAGATGGATCCAATGCCGATATTTAACAGTAGTTGTTTTTTGTCCTTATTGGTATTTTACCAGATGATGGGGTTTCTGAAGAGAACATTGATACGATCTGGTTTCGGAAGAGTTTCTTATGGCCGCTGTTGAGAACTGTGAGGATATTGTATGGTGCAATGCAATTTTTTCGAAAGCGTTCCACTGTTGATGATAATTATCCATCCAATACAAATCACGGAGCATTGCCATTTGAGCGAATTATTTGTGGCAATTTAATACTAGATTATGTTTATGAAATCCAATGTAGTCGCCAGTCAGGCATTTATCCTTTCTATAGAGTTTGATTTTCCAGTTGGTCTGATGCAGGAATATTCTTTATCTTCGCACTCCTCTGAGCGAAAGATAAAGATGTTAATGCTCGTTCAATGCCGAAAAGTGAAAAAATGCTGTTATATTTGCACTCTGAATGCAAGTCACAGTATCACGCGATTTTCGACGAAAATCAAGTACAGAACTGAACTGGACTATCAATACTGCTACTTAGAACTCTTACTATATTGAATTCTTCATGTTCTCCTCGTGGAAGATATAAAATATTTTCGCGCGACGTGTTCCGACAAAACCTCGCTCTTCGTTGCTCGTTTTTTTCAGTCAACCAATGGAAAATATCTTATCTTACCATTCGGAGCCATAAAGAATCACTAATTTGCTCATCTAAGAGCCCTTCCAGAACGAAATCAGTGCCATATTTTTTCAGTTTATGCTCTACGTATAGAAAAAAAAATGAATGCCATGAAAAATGGCAAAATAACAAAGCAAGGCTCATTCAAAGCCGATAACTTTAAAACTTGATAATCATACAGTTGCATTGTCACACAATAAGAGGTGAAGAGTCAAAGCGGCGGATTCATTTCCGGTGGGTGTTGCAACACAATCCAAGGACTCCGGCCACAGAAATCAAGGCCAGGAAATTCCACGGCGTAAAAGTGCCTCCATCGCACAAAGTTGTAGATATTTCCATCTTACATTTGTATTGGCACCTTAACCCTATTCACACTCGGAGGGATGAAAGTATACGAAGTCTGTCGGGGGGGGCTTATTGGCCCCCTTCGATTCTCCGCTGCAATACAAAGCTAGAAACAGTGAAAACTTGGTGTGATAATTGACAATGGAACTATATTTTTGTCAAATTTGGTGACCTTGGTCATTATCTTTAAGCAGTCAGAATGGAACGTCATCAAAAATTATTTTTGTCAAAAACATATATTTCAGGAAAACCGTTGCAATTATGTCGGAAACTGTTATGGCAGTAGGAGGAATCGAAAAATCACTGCAAGCGTTTTAAATAGTCCTTTTCCCCATAGGGCATCAGAAATGACCTCAGGCTCAAATTGGTTTGGCTGTAGAGGTAAAAAAAAAATGTTAAACACTGTTTTTCAGCAAATGTTTGTTCGTAATAACTATTTCTAAAGTATATACAACCCTTATTTGGTACCATCGTGTTTCTCTCGTCATTGCAGTTCAGATCATATCAAGCCTTGTCAATTCGAAAAATTTGACCCCCGGGTCAAGTCAAGTCAATGGTCAGAGGTGACGTAAGTCGTCAACCAGTGCATATCAAAAGAGACGCGTATTATGACGAGACCAGACGTTTTGAGACGATTGTGAATCTCTATTAATGTTCTTGTCAGAGTTATTGATAAAAGGTTGTTGGTGCTTGAATGACCTTTGAAAAAGGTCACTGGAACTAAAGAAATTGCATCCTTTTCATAGAAGGAGCTAAAAGAATGGCTAAATATGGATTGATGGCAATGTATTAAAACCCTCGTTTATCATTTTTCACACATATACTTATATTGGAGAGTTAGATTTTGATCTGGACATCAGGTCATCAAATATTTAGATATCGACAGCTAAACTTTCAATCACATTTATTATGGCATGTTTTCTCTCACATACAATCGATTTTTATTTTTAACGTCCTGAAATAAAGAACGTTGCTCATATTTGTGCAAAAATAAGTTTTTCAAAAAATTGGTTTCAAAATTCAACATTTTGAAATTCGGAGATACATCATCTGAAAAACAATCATTCTCTAATACGAGTCCTGTTTTTTTCTAACATTTCTTCACACACAACTCTCCATGAGTGCTTAACATTAGCAAGATTTTGTGTCAAAACGGTCGAAAACCCCCTACAACTGTCCGAACCCTCCTAGATATCAATTTGGAAAAAAAGTACACAATGCGATGCGCAAAATGAAAATTTAGGAAAAGCCAGCAAGTTTGAAGATTTCTGAGAGAGTTTGAAGACCGTAAGCGAAACTCAAGGGGGGGCCGGATTCGCCCCCCCCGCAGTAATAGGGTTAAAGGGAATGTAGCACATTGGAAAACCGTTAATAAGATGAATGGATGACAGGAGAAGAGTCACCTGATTACGTTGGTTATGGCATTTCTTTTTTTGCGAGATAAGTTGCAATTTGTAGAACGTCACCACAGATCTTGCTCACCGATCACCGGTAAAATAGTTGTTTGACTTCAAAAGTATGGTAAGTCGAACAGGGGTGTAAAGTGTTCTGTCTAGGACAAGGTCGGGGACACAATGTTCCATCTGATGGAGCGTCCGGGCAAAATTACAAGAAAAACATTACTATGCTTTTCTGTGAAACCAAGTGGATAATCCATACGAAATACTGTAGTCACACAATTCAAATCAGGATTTATTATTATCACGTTTATCATATATCACGTCAGTCGTATGTATGACACTTGCATTTTTTAATTACGCCAGTTGTGTTTCAGCTTCTTGATTCTTCCAATGATTTTTAGTTTCACCCAATTTCCGACGAAAAAAAATGAAAGGTATAACAGGTAGTTAAGCCAGGATGAAAATAACTATTAAAGATGCCGTTTCCCGCTTGTTCGCGACGGTTGCGGTTAGTTTTCGAGATATCATTTTTTCGAGGTATTCTCTCATCCATGGTGCCGGGCCGGGGTCGGGTGCGTGTTTTTAAATTGTAAAGTTTCAGATAAGTAGCCATGTTAAATTAGGTAAGAGTTAGGTTTGGTAAGTTAGGTTAGATTCGGTTAGGTTAGGTTAGGTTACGGTTTGGTTAAGGTTAGGTTAGGTTAGGAGGGTTAGGTTTAGGTTAGGTTGAGGTTAGGTTGGGTAGGTTAGGTTAGGTAAGGTTAGTTTAGGCTTAGGTTAGGTTAGTTTAGGTTGGTTAGGTTAGGTTAGGTTAGGTTAGGTTAGGTTTAGTTAGGTTAAGATTAGGTAAAATGCCAGAATGCTGTTGCTTTTCATGATTTACTATTCTCAACTTACTTCTCAAACACGCGGGTGGGTACCGCCCCGGCCCCGACGGCGGACCCCAACCAACCCAGACGCTGTGTATTGTTTAGTCATAAGGTTTTACTGACGGTCAGGGATTCTAGTCTTTTTACCACGGCCATCGTCAGTGTCTTCGCGTGCCTTTGCGTAGCATCCTCCAGTCCACGGAGGAAATAATAACGGAGTATATGCAGCGTCTGTATTCCGCACCTGGAAAAAAAAAAACAGTCAAGCAATGTTAGTCTGACAACGCCTGACAAGGACATTCGGAACCGGGGGGGGGGCAGAGGGGGGCACCCCCAAACTTTATCAAATTTGCAACATATTATGCTATGGCTGTTTGCATTGGCAATAAATTACTTCAGAATGACTCCAGCCGCCCCAACTTTCGGAGAGTTACGGGCGCCCTGCGCCTAAATGTACGTCGCCTTATGGCATAAGGGACTCCAAAATGATCTTACGCTTAGGCTGGCTGGGGTCATTTTTGATGTGCGATTTTGTCTTTTTGGTCGGGGGCAAAAAAGCAATTATACACCAACCCCTGCAATGAAGTTAAAAGTCGGACAATTAATCAGTATGGAACAAACATTAAACAACTGCGTTCGCTGGTTTCCCGACTCGCAAATTGAATATAACGACGGCAAATTAATAATGGGTAACGTTTGCCACCTAAGGTTCTTATTAAAGGCTTTTTGTGTAATTTGTAAGGAAAATTGAATACAATTGACAAAGATTAGTTTACCGCTAAAACATAGTCCACATCCACACATGAGTGATTTGCCCATCTGCTGTGATTTGCCCATTAAAGGGAGTGTGTCCTCTCACATGGTCATTGTGGAGTCTGTTGACCTTAGTCTGTAGAAACATAATTTTTCTGAATTTGCGCATGTACTATCATTTCCCCCAGAATCATTTAGTTGCTGAGATATCAAATTCCGCAATCACATTCTGGCAGAAAATATTAATTATCAAATAGTTCGCCAGAGAGCTTCGCACATATGAGCATTGCTCTTAAAATTACAACACGCTAGCATAATATTGTTTAGCTCTGGCAGTGCGCCCCCATTCTAATGTAACATTTTCTGCTACTGCTGTTTATAGTGACGATCGGTTTTTTGAGTTTTGAAACAAAAACAAATGCAAAACAGAAAATAGTAAAAATTCAAACTAAAGGGGCTCCAGACGTGAATTTTTATCGTAACAATAACAAGCGTAGCTTCTTCCGTAATAAAATATTTTTACATTTCAAGAGAGTAGGCACACTCCCTTTAAGTGAATTCTTAGTTAGTTATACTGAACCATGCGGAGTGGAACTATGGGAACCTGATTACACTGAACGCATGCCGGATTGGTTACACACTGACATTGCAGAGTTGTTTCCACACTGAGCTATATGTATAGTTACCGCGGAGAGTTATCGGTAACGTACTGAACCGTACAGAGTTATCGGTCACACACTGTAGGTACCATCCTGAGTTTCGATTACGCAACACGATGGCTCGATTTTGCTCTCAGTCTTGGTATTCCCCGAGAGATGACATCATACAACTGTTCCACCGTGACGAGACAGCAGGTGGACGCTGTAGTGGACACTGTGGACAGCCTGGCGTGGATTTCTCGGGCAGTGGCACTTGGCGAGTACCTCCTTCCACAGCTAACGTGGGTTGCGCGGCTCGGGTTCCAGCCTCCACCCCACCTCTAGCACTGCTCACCACTTCCCTGGGTGGCTGTCTGAGTTCCACCAACCACCAATCACTGGGGGGTGGTACCGGTTGAATACCATCCATTCTCTTACCACTATAAAGAGAGGACAGTTCAGCGCTCCAGTTCTACCATCGGCAAGACAGTTGGGCGGGCCCGCCGCATCGAAAATGTATCATTAATATAAACTCCGACACGTCTCCCCCCCCCCTACTGCGCGGAGGGGGGGGGTCGTTAACGGTGCGCAGCAGACCGAGACGTTTCGTTAGACGGACCAGGGTGGACATTGTATGATCAGGGTGGAGACATTGGACAGTGGTCTAGCCGCCGCGCCGGTGTGAGGCACGGTGACAGAAGAAGAAAGCCGCAGTGGCTGGAGTGAGGCGGGGAATCGGCGTCATCCAGCTCAGACAAGCGAATGTGGTGCAAATGGGCTGTGTTCGGTAATACTGGACTGCATGAAGGCTTTGACGAGTTCATGGCACTGGTAATTCAGAAGCAAAGGTAACCGAAGGATTTTTAGAACTATGCGAAAAAAACACCTTTCTTTAGTTTTTTTTCTATAGTGAATAACTGGAGCCATGATATAAAGTTATAACCAGGTCAATCTAAACCAGGGGAGCCGATCAGTGACGTGCCAGGGACCGATCAGTGACGTGCCATGGATCCACCAGTGACGTGTCAGGAGAGCCAATCAATGACGTGCCATGAACCCATCGGTGACGTGCCATGGACCCATCAGTGACGTGCCAGGGACCGATTAGTGACGTGACAGGGACCCATCAATGACGTGCCATGAACCCATCAGTGACGTGCCATGAACCCATCAGTGACGTGCCAGGGACCGATTAGTGATGTGACATGGACCGATCAGTGACGTGCCATGAGCCCATCAGTGACGCGCCATGGACCCATCAGTGACGTGACAGGGACCGATCAGTGACGTGCCATGAAACCATCAGTGACGTGCCATGAACCCATCAGTGACGTGTCAGGGACCAATCAGTGACGTGCCATGGACCCATCGGTGACGTGCCATGGACCCATCAGTGACATGCCATGGACCCATCAGTGACGTGCCATAGACCCATCAGTGACGTGCCATGGACCCATCAGTGACGTGCCATGGACCCATCAGTGACGTTGAACATACCATCAGTGACGCTGCCAGGGACCGATACATATCGTGCCATAGACGATCAGTGACGTGCCATGAACCCTATACAGTTGCGTGCCAGGGACGATCACTAACCTCTCCAAGTGACGTGCATGGAGCCCATCAGTTGACGTGCCACTGAGGCCCATCGGGTGACGTAGCCATGGACCCATCAGTGACATGCCGATGGACCCATCGAGTGACGCTGCCAGGACCCGAATCAGTGACGTGCCCAATAGACCATTCAGGGGACGTGCCTATGAACCCATCAGTGAATCAAGTTTGTCGCCGTGTCAGGGACCGATCAGTGACGTGACATGGATCCGATCAAGTGATCTGCCATGGACCATCAGGACCTCAGGACCCGATCAGTGACGTGCCATGGACCCCAGTGGACGTGCCAGCGGACCGATCAGTGAACGCTGCCATGTAGACCGCATCAGTGGATCGTGTTCAGGGACCGATCCACTGACGTGCCAGGGACCGCATCAGTTGACGTGCCATTGAACCCATCAGTGACGTGGCATGGACCATCAGTGACCGTAGCCATTGGACCCATCCAGTGGACGGCTGCCAGGGACCGATCAAGTGAACTGTGCCATGTAGACGGATCAGTGAAACCGTTGCATGAAACCTCATCTAAGTGACGGTGCCAGGGACCGCATCAGTGAGAACCTACTGGGACGTGCCACGGACCCATCAGAGTTGACATGCCATGGACCCATTCGCGTGACGTGCCAGGGACCGATCAGTGACGTGTCCAATGGACCCATCAGGTGACGTGCCACGGGTGACCCATCAAGCGTGACGTGCCAAGGGACCGGATCAGTGACGTGCCAGGGCGACCGATCAAGTGACGTGTCAGGGACTCGAATCAGCTGACGTGCCATGGACCCATCAGTGACGTGCCAGGGACCGATCAGTGACGTGCCAGGGACCGATCAGTGACGTGCCAGGGACCGATCAGTGACGTGCCAGGGACCCATCAGTGACGCGCCATGGACCCATCAGTGACGTGCCATGGACCCATCAGTTTCGGCCGTCCAGACTCGTGAGCACCAGAGAGCCAGTGGAGCGAGTTGGTGGCGAGACGGGCTCTCTGATCAGCTATTGACGCTTCTGGCGGGGCGATGCTGCCCTCGAATGGGGACTAGATTGGCCTGACTGCCCCGATTGGTAACGGTTTAATTTATCTATCGGTGAAATATAGCAGCATTGAGTTTCGTTGATGTCTAATGCCATTCGTGGTAAAGTGCTATGTATTGATGGGTGTAACGCTATATTGATGACAAATGTTGTGGCGACTGACAGTGAAAGTACGAGGATAATTAATGTATTTATGTATTTGATATCGCCGGCGGGATGAAACATTTATGGACGAAGTCACTCAGATAAAACCACACGCATTAACATATGTAGGTATGTATGTACTATGTACCTACTTAAAAGACTATATGACCAACTCACCCATAACCATCTATGCCTACAATGAAAAAAATAAATAATCCCCTATAATCAAAAAGTAAAGATAACAAGTTTTTTGAATGACACAAATCGATTAAATTTATTAAAAAAAAAATGAAATAAGGAATACGGGATGCAATAGAAAAAAAAATAACAATAACAATAGTTGCACAAATGATGTCACATGATCACAAGACCTGACCCTATTTTGACATGTCACATTTTGACACCGATGACAAATCGAAACATACATAGTGCATAGTCTGCCTCAGGGGCGTCGACACCTAACAGACCATTCAGACTAGTCGCACCACTTTTTTGGACGTCCCAATGTGCCGCCACCGTCTAGGTGCCGCCCTCGACGAGGAGCCATCCCATACTCAGGTGCCACCACTGACCGGACGCCACCGAAGTCAGGTGCCGTCCCTCAAAAGATGTCGCCCCTTTAGCCAGGTGTCACCCCTTCAGCCAGGTGTCAACCCTTCAGCCAGGTGCCGCCACCTCAGAAAGATGCCGCCAGATGATGCCCCTAAAAAATATGCCGCCCCTTCAGCCAGGTGCCGCCCCTTGCCAGGATCTGCCCCCATGCTGGGTGCCCCTCCCCCCGAGCAAAAAGTTGCGCCATTTTTTCGCGTTTCGACGCCCTTGGTCTACCTACATACAATAAAGCCACATATGACCTTACTTTGCCACGGAATGATGAGAGAGTGTCTGATAACAGGTCCACTTAGGAACATTTATCTACGAGCCTTTTAGCCAGTCTGGGCAGTAGAGTTCGACATGGCTGCACTTTCCCTTGGCCTAGCCGCCCCACAGCCACAGCCAGCCACAGCCACTCCCAAATGTCAATGGCTGGCCGTTAGCCAGCCGTGAGGATTTTTGTACAAGATTAATATTATCATGTTAATTTTTACGTCTACGGTTGTGACAACATCGCAAGGCTTTCTTTCACCATGATTGTTACTGGAGATAGATGGATACACGAATGCCCACAGTCATTTTCTTAGGCTATTACTCATGGCGATCCGCAGCACAGTGGCTAGCCGTAGCCACAGCCATGATCTAGAGATTTTCCAGTCCGCCCCACCCCATGAGCCGTGTTGCTCGGCTAGCCATGGGGATAGCTGCCCCATAAAAACCTCTACTGGGCAGTCTATAACGACAAACATGCCCTCACTTACAGTGGACAGTGGACACCCTGGCATATGAAATGTTTAACAGAGTTCGAGACTGTTGTCTTGTGGCGCGGCAGGGTACCTATAATCGAGTGAAAATGACTGTAATAACAAATGATAAACGGACCTTGCCTGTGAAAACGTTGCGCAAAAACACGATATCGCATTGAATTACACGCGCTAAGACTAAGTTAAAATGTTTCAATAAGTCACAATACAAAAGCGTCGACGATTGAGACTGAGAGCGCACCTCAGCGTTAAGCCACATTGAAAAAAATCCTTTCAAATCAAGTGACATATAATGAAGCGACGCCTCCCCAAATTAAGCTACAAGGTTCCAAATTGGACCGAACGTGCGAACAGTACGAAGCGATGACGGATCGATCATTGAGGTATTCTCTGTGGTTGTTTTTTGTCATGATCGAATGAGGACACCAAGAGCTTTGCTTCGGTCCGTTAGAAACTGTGGTCATGGTACGACCGCAAACTGTTTGATAGGTGGGGTCACTTGACCTGACCTGGTGACCTGACCTAACCCGATACAAAACTTGAATTTTCGCAAAATGTGTGGAAAGGATCAATGATTAGTTATGCCAAATTTGGCGGAGCTTCGCGCCGCCGTTTTTTCGTTATCTTGATAAAAAAACACAGGAGGGGTTGTTCAAACAACCCCCCCCCCTGCCCCCAGTGCACTGCAGTGGGGCGCGGGTTATTGTCATGCGAAGCTATTTACATTTAGCTGAGTTTAACTTTAACTTCCACACTTTTGACCACTGATATACTTTGTTGAGTTCATCCTGAATGACTTCGGCGTCGGAGTTACCAAACATTTTTATATATAATTTTGCTTCTTCCGCGAACATCGGAACCCCAGAAAATATCCCAATCGGCAAATTGTTGACGTATATCGCGGACAGTAAAGCAGAGATTATACCTCCCTCGGGTGTATCCGAGGTAATCTGACACCCCGCTAGGTACTACCCATTTACAACTACGCATTGTTGCTTACTTTCTAAATTTGAAGCAAGCCATTGCAATGCACAACCCGAGATGATGTAATAATTTTTCGTGGATTAGGAAAGCATGGAAAACACTTTATAAAGCTGCGAAAAAATGGTTTCAATGCAGTCCGATAGGGCGCGTTCCTCAATCAATTCCCAGACAGTGTTCAGCATCACCTTATCGGTGATGGTAAGGTGATGACGTCAGTCACCGTGATGCCACTTCATGAAAGATTCAACGTCAGTCACCCCACCGCGTTAAGAAACGACACCCTTTAGTTATGCGTGTAAACGTCCTGCATGCACTCGAGCACCTGGACACTGCGGAATCAGAACAGGTTAGCATAAGCTTCATTAGGTATACATTAAAAACCTACCTCTATGAAATTGTCTAATCATATAATCATCTTTCAAATACACATTACACATTGATAGCAGGCTTACAGCATCTCTGTCTTCTGGTGTCTCCATGGCGTCTCTGTCTCCTGGTGTCTCCATAGCGTCTCTGTCTCCTGGTGTCTCCATAGCGTCTCTGTCTCCTGGTGTCTCCGTAGCGTCTCTGTCTCCTGGTGTCTCCTATAGCGTCTCTGTCTCCTGGTGTCTCCAT
>VOPJ01005153.1:0-23965 GCA_014673585.1 Semibalanus balanoides | reverse complement strand
GCGGGGAAGGGCCTGTTCATGGGGCGGCTGCCCGGTCAGCGACTCATTTTGACCCACTTTACCCCTTCTCCTTCATCCTATGTCTGCGCAATGGTTCGTCTGGACCGAAGCGGTCTCTCCCTAAACCAAACCAAAACCAAACATAGAGTGTACTTGCCGAAGTAGGACAAACAGCTGGGTGCATGAGTAGGTACTCTTGACAGAGGGCGTTGTTGCTTGCTTTGTAGAGTTACATTCATACAAAACATCAGCTGGCGTAGGTCATGGTCGTACTGTGTAGCGGCAACATGTTATACCATGCCACGATCCTGAGAGTCATGATTCTGCCTTCACTAACAGATACCTTTTGCTTTCGGAGGTGGTGGGAAGTCTTTTTCGTTGTTTGTTTAGTTGCATGTCTCCTGCAGCTGCAATCTAGCGCAGTTTCTATCTAGCATACTCATTACTCATTGATGCTCGCAAGCAGATGGCGCATTTATTGATCTTCAGTGCATGGTAGATACGTCTAACGGAATACCTGGTTTGCATGCCATTTAACAATGTGTTTGTTTTGTGTCATCCCTGACTGTGCGGATTGTTCCTCGTGTTTTTTTTTTTCAAGGCCGCTTCGCCGTTGATCGGTATGAGACAAAGTTTCCGACAGACAGGAGAGTTTGCTCCGCCGCCCTCCTCCGACAAAGTAAACTGCGCCGCTCTGTAGCTGCTGCCGACGCGCAGGGTGTCTGTCCTTCTGCTAACTGCTGTCACTGACGTGTCGCGTCGGTGGCGGCGGACCTGTCTGTTGGCGTGTCGTCAGTTGGTGGTGGCCGCTTTGTCTGACTTCATATGATGGTGGTGGTGTAACGGTGTTGGCGGTGTTGTCTGGTGATGTTGGATGTCGGCCTCCGGTCACGTCTGCTTCTGCTGCTTCTTCTGCTGTTGGTGGCTGTGATGAGGATGGAGGAATATGGGTTTTGGTTGTTGGTATATCTGATCGTCGGTCAGTGCTCGGTATACGCTCTGCAGACGGCCCGAACTGTGCTCTGTACAGCCGGGGACGGCGTTCGATTTGTATCGTACCCAGCCTGGCCATTTTCTCAACTGTTTGGGTCTATAGAACTTTGCTTTCTCCTTTTTTTCCCATCAATTTGCTCTCTTTTGACTTGATCTTACCACTAAAAATAATCCCTAACCATGTGCAGTAATGCGCCTTGAACGGCCGTGCCTGCCCGATTGGGCACGAGGGTGCGCGTTCCCAATACAACCGGCGACTGTGTCATCGGTATCGGCGACGACCATATCATGTTGAAATTGCAGTTTCCGTCCGATCACTGAAGTCCAGCAGCATCGTGCCCGGTTGGAACTTGGATGGGTGGCCGCCTGGGTACACCGGGTGCCGCTGCCATGATAGGTGGTAGCGGCTGGATGTATATTCGAAGTTGTAGTTGCGGCCAGGTGTTATAAAGTGTAGTGACGAACGTATGGGCCAAGTTGTGTCGGCGGCCGGCTGTTCCATTTCTAAGGTTGTTTAACATTGTAGTTAATTTACAATTATATTTTCCTCACCAGTATGGATTCATTTTCCTCACCAGGATTCCACTCATCTATTATAAGTAAGGAATTTTTACGTTCTTTTTTTAACAACGAAAACATTAGTTTCATTAACAAAACAATTTTACCCTGTGGCCTCTACCAATGGATTTTTAGCAGCTGGGACCGTCATAAAAAACACGGATCGTACCGACATGTCTGCAAGAGTAACGCTGCTTGGTTCCACTGCTGCTGTCGACCCGCTTATCATGACGTCACATGTGTCGCCGGCGCGGCGCCGCAGGCTAGGCAGTAATCACGCCACAATATGCTTACCATAACTCAAGCATTCATCGTATCCGCTCTTGGACTTTAATTTCCCCAGCCTTTTATGATCGTTTTTCGAATTTAATCAGAAGAGTAATGCACCAGCAATTTAATGTTTATTGATTAGCAATTTATGGATGCCAAATGACCACTGTAGTCTGTGTGCCTCAAAACAAAAAGTCCTGTTGTAGGTGGTGCACCATTCATATTTTCGACATGGAGTAAAAGCTCTTTTTATCCGATCAGCTTTGGTCCGGTCGTCTGCTTTTGCATATGCTCGCTTAGTGTCATCGTAATGCTATCGAGGCTATCGAGTTTCCACCTGCAGCCGTGACGCTTATGGCCACTCCTGGTCGTGTGAGCATTCATACTACCGGATCTGTGTACCCTATCGAGGCTGCTAAGAGATCCCAGCCGCCTGTCTCACTGCTCAACTGTTATTAATCGCCACTGAACGGTGTCGCGCTCTCTCCCTCCCTGGCGGCGTCCGGCACCGCTTATCTCACGAGACTGCCATTATATGTGAGAATGTGTTTTACCGTGGTACGTCTTGTCTTGCGGCCGTGTGGTGGCTATATAGTATATAGCATCTGACCGTGTGTCCGTCTGTCTGTCTGTGTGTGTGTGTCTGTGTGCAGTACGCCGGGCCGGACATCCGCTGGGTAGACGGCCAGAAGCCGCTGTTCAAGGTCACGTTCCGTCTCGTCTCGACCATCTACACGACGGACCAGCACCTTCACAACTTCTTCCTGCACGCGCACCGACTGCGCGAGTCGCGACTGCCGACCGTCTACAGCTCCGACAACGAGACCACCAAACAGGTCAAGGTCAGTGCCGCTGGGCCGGGGCGGGGCGTGAGAGGAGGGGGGGGGGGGGCAGTGGCGCCGATGGTGCGTGTGACAGAAACAATGATGAGTTAGGTTCAGAGTGAATAGGTGTTTCTGATTTGTCCCGTTGAACTGCATGTAAGATATTGTATTACTGGTGTGATATTAAATCACTGCTTGCAAAGGTTTTCATGGACTTCCAAAGGTTCATGATGATTGTTGTTGCTTACTACCCAGATGAGGATTGATGATAGCTTCCTTCTTTTTAAACAAATGGTTTGTACCTGAGTCTAACAGTAGTGCTCCTTTTACGCTTCGATAAGTGCTCTATCTCAGAGGTTTCCTACTGGTTAACGTGTTTTACTGGCACCTGTGCTAGCCGACACCGGGGCCAGAACTGAGTAACCTCCTGTGTGTTCTAGGTCGTGCACCATCTGCCCAAAATACTCAAGGTCTGACCTGTATATCGGTGTGTGGGTGTTCCGTCAGTGTTTGTATGTCTGTCTGTGTGCGTTTGTGTCCTTGGGTACGGCTTGGCAGCACCACTGCGTACATCCCTTCATCGGGAGTTTTGTGGGTTCACACCTCGCACCCCATACTCACACCTCTCATCTCATAGCACTGCTCACCATTCGTCCACGCACCGGGAGTTTTGGTGGGGTCGCATCTCACGTTTCGCACCTCACCACACGGCATCTCATATCGCCGAACCTCTAGAAACTGGGAGCTTGGTAAGCTCAGATGTCCTCCCTCCCTCCAATGCCTTTCTCCGTGTAAATATGAGCCACATTTTCCCCATTCCAACTCCTATTTGTTCCCTTTAGCAAATTCGGCTTAATTTGGGGAAATCTGTCATAGTGGAATCGATGAATTAACCATTCCGTTGCTTTTTGTTCGCAAAACGCTTAAGCATTTACATTAAAAACTGCAATCAATATTTTCCGAAGCTTGTTCACAAACATGTTGGTTTTTATATGGATTAGCATAAAACTTTTGTGTGATTCTGGTATCTTGAGCACAGTATGTCTTGAGCAATTCATGCCCTTGTGAATGACTGCATGTCTCACGGTATCCATTCGTGTCGCTCATCGACTTGTTATACTGGTGAATGCTATCCCCTTCCGCATGCATTAGATGAACAATAGTGATCGTCGTCCCTCCCGTATACGTCTGTTGACGGAATTATCTGACCCCCGCGATCGGTTTTGTCTTGACGACACCACAGATATCGCTTTCTGTCTCGTCTGCAAGTGTCTTAGAGCACCTCGTATCTTCGGCCTCCTTTGCTGGTGACTAACATCACATCGAGCACAGCTATGCTCTGGACAATATCCTCACCAACGTCGTTATGGAAATACACATAGTTGTTGTTTGTTGTTGTTGTTGCACTGTGGCCTGTCGGTACTGGCCATCCTGCCGTGTGTACCCCGTCGCCGTGTTCTCCCACCCACTCCACCTGACCGGCTCTCCCTGTGCGTCCCCCCTCCGCTCCCTCTGCCTCAGGCGCTGCACGCGATCGACGTGGCGACGCTGATCCGGTTCCTGCCGACGCTGCTGAACCAGCTGCTGCGGATTGTCGTCAGCACAGAGTCGGACGAGGTGCTGCAGAACACGCTGCGGGTGCTCACTCACGCCATCAACACGCTGCACCAGGTCGGCCGGCAGCGGTTCGTCGACATATTACAACGTGAGTGGTACACGGCAGTCGACAGTTAACACGGGTGAGTGTACCGGCAGTCGACATCTACACACCGTGAGTGGTACACACAGCACATATACACACGGGTATGGTACCCACCGCAGTTCGACCATCTACACAGGGTGAGTGGTACACGCCAGTCGACTCTACAACACGGGTGAGTGGTTACACGCCAGACAACCTCTACACCACGGTGAGTGGTTACAGGAGACCGACATTACACACGGGTGAGTGGTACACGGAAAGCGACTCTACACACGGTGATGGTACACGCAGCAACGATCTACCACGGTGAGTGGTACAACGGCTAGCGACATTCTACAACACGGCGTGAGTGTACACGGAGACGAATCTACCACGGGGAGTGGTACACGGCAGAACGACATCTACACACGGGTGAGTGGTACAACGCAGGACACATCTACACACGTGTGATGGTACACGCAGCGACATCTACACAGGGTGAGTGGTAGCACGCAGTCGACATCTACACACGGGTGAGTGGTACAGCATATGACATCTACACAGGGTGAGTGGTACAGCGGACAGCGACATCTACACACGCGTGAGTGGTACACGGCATCGACATCTACACAGGTGAGTTGGTTACACGGGCAGACGACATCTAACACACGGGTGAGTGGTACACGGGCAGTCGACATCTACACACGGTGAGTGGTACACGGCAGGACGACATCTAACACACGGGTGAGTTACACGCAACGCATCTACACAGGCGTGAGTGGTACACGCAGTCGGACATCTACACACGGGTGAGTGGTACACGGCATGGTCACATCTACACAGGGTGATGGTACACGGCAGTCGACATCTACACACGGTGAGTGGTACACGCAGACGACATTCTGCACACGGTGAGTTGTACCACGGCGCGACATCTACACACGGTGATTGGTTACACGGCAGACGAACATTGCACACGGGTGAGTGTACAGCCCGCAGCGAATCTAACACACGGGTGATGTTACACGGCAGACGACCATCTTACAACCACTGGTGAGTGGTACACGGCAGACGACAGTCTACCACACGGGTGATGTACACGGCAGACGACATCTACACACGGTGAGTGGTGGTACACCGACCAGCGACATCTACACACGGTGAGTGGTACACGGCAGACGACATCTACAACACGGGTGATGGTTACGCGGCAGACGACATCTACACACGTGTGAAGTGGTACACGGCCAGTCCGGACACTAACACACGGGAGTGGTACACGGCAGACGACATCTACACACGTTGAGTGTACACGGGCAGTCGACATTTTACACACGGAGTGAGTGGGTACACGGCAGACGACAGTCTACAACGGTGAGTGGTACGCGGCGACGACATCTACACACTGGTGAGTGGTACACGACAGCGAATCTAACACGGGTGAGTGGTTACACGGGCAGACGACATCTTACACACGGGTGAGTGTAACGCAGACGACACTCTACAACGGCGTGAAGGGTACACACAGCACATCTACACACGGGTGTTACACGCAAAGACGACGATCTACACACGGTGAGTGGTAACACGCAGTCGACATTTACACACGGTGCAGTGTACACGGCAGACGACATCTTACACACGGGAGTGGTACACGACAGTGACATCTACACACGGGTGAGTGGTACACGGCAGACGACATTTCACCGGTGAATGGTACACGGCAGGATCGACATCTACCACACGGTCGAGTGTACACGGGCAGACACATACACACGGGTTGAGTGGTACACGCAGTCGACATCTACACACGGGTGAGTGGTACACGGCAGCGACATCTACACACGGGTGAGTGGTACGCGGCAGTCGACATCTACACACGGGTGAGTGGTACACGGCAGACGACATCTACACACGGGTGAGTGGTACACGGCAGTCGACATCTACACACGGGTGAGTGGTACACGGCGGACGGGACAAGGCATGTTGCGTACGCCATGCACGGTACACGCCACTCACACGTTACCCGCCACGCGTTTTGAAGTTAAATCAGCAGTAACTGGAGTTTTCTCTGTTGGTGATATTACACATAATCATAAACATACATAATTAGCCAACCACATCACCAGACGTGTCAGAATATCATGCTATTATGGATAACCGCAGTCGTATGTTACACCGCAACTCATTCGTTTCGCCATCTATTTTCGTCGTGCCGAGGCTGCTGTATCATCTTCTCACGACTGTATCGTATGCGGGGAGGTGGTGATGAACCTGTCTCTCTGTATTTGTACGATAACACCGCGTCTGTCTGTGTGAACAGCACGTGTTCTCCGAGCCGCGCCTGCTGCCGGCCGGCCGGCGCACCGTGCACGAGGCGCTGTGTCGCGGCCTGGCCCAGCTCCTTCAGCCGGGCAACATGGACTTCCTGCTGGTGCACAAGCTGCTGCGGCACGCCAGCTCGCTGTTCGACATCATCGTCAAGTCGATGGCGCTGCACCTGCTGAACTCGGGGCGTATCAAGGTGGGTCGACTGTCGCTGCTGCTGTCTGTGTGGGAAGGACGGGATGGGGTGGCGATGTGCGGTGGTGAGCTTTGGAACGGCTTCGTGGTGGTTTGGTGGGCCGATCACGCGCGTGTCAAGTTTTGCACTCAGTGTTTCTTGCCGGTAGTTTTCTCTTGTTAGTGCTCTGTTCTATGTAGTGATAGTCTCTGCTGCCGCAGCCGCTGAGGCTGCTGTGCTCTGCCGTTCTCGTCTGGCCACATGTCTGTGTTAGTCTGAGTCTCGCGCGTCGCCGGCCAGCGCGCAACACCCAGCTTTTCTCCCGCCCTGCCTCTCTCCCTCCGTCCGCCGGACGGCCGGTCAGCCCCCGCGGCTGCCGTCTGCCGGTGCGGTGACGTCATCACACAGTGCGCACTGCCAACCCCGCAGGTACCGCTGGCTCCGTCGGAGGTCGACTCTGGTGACGTCAGAGGAGTGAGTGGGCCCTGCGTGAGGGTCGGATGAGTGGACTGGGGTGGGGTGCACCAGGTCGCCCCGGTCCGCCGCTATGTCGCCGTTTTCCAACACCCCGTCACTGCTTTTTACGGACTAGCTGCGCTTTTCCCTGTCGTGCCGTTTTTCCGGGGTCGTTTTTGCCCTGGCTGTGCACGTGTGTGCGTCAGTGTGTTGTGCTGCTGATTATAATACAAGCGTCGTTTGTCGTGGCAGTGATATTGTAGGGCTGTTAAGTGCTGTTCAAGCCCAGTTACATGGTTTTGCGTCCTGTGTTTGTTTCCAGCATCTAACTTTGCGCCATATCCATTATTCATATGCAACGCGACATATTATATTCGTGTTCTGGATGTCTGCATCTTTGTTTTGCTCACGAGGTTGTTCGCGTCGTTTGAATGTGTTCGTTGATTTGAATCCATTGTAATGTCCCTCATCTTATATCCGTTGTTCACTGTGTTATTGTAGCTACCCGCCGTACTAGGTTCCACAGGTTTCTGTCGCTGCTCGTATTAGCCCGTGTTTGGTGTATTAGCTTACTTCTGAGTGAAGCAACTACATCCGCACCATGCCACGCTGTCGTGTTCTTTGACACCGCTTTACTGCCTTTAAAGCATCCATGCTGTATTGTTGTTGCTATCCTTTTCTCTCTTTATTTTCTCGTTTGGAGCAGAAAATATACCATCGTTTTGTACATTATTGTCAGTAAATGCACACATAGTCACGTTTCTCCTCGCTCACGATGCTCTACATTTACATTTATCCCCTGAATGCCCCCTTTTCACTGAATGTCTGGTCATTTTACACTGTGTTCTTGCGTCACAGATGCAGCGGCATGAACGGTTCTCTGCGAGCTTCAACACGCAGCTGGAGACGATGCTGGAGGCGTTACGCATAATTCTGCAAGAAGTTACAAAGAGCTATTCAGCGGAGACCAGGAGGCCAACCGCAGCATGGCGGAGACGGGCTGTGCTAGAAGGTGAGGAGAGCGAGTGACAGGGACGAGAGTCGTCAGAGGACAGGCCAACCCGAAGCATGGCGGCGGTGCTGCTGAAGGTGATGAAGGTGAACAGGTCACGAGGTCAGAGGTAGGTACAATCGCAGCATGGCGCGAGCTCGCATAGAGAGGTGCGGAGAGGTGACAGATCATGAGGTCACGAGGTCACGAGGTCACGAGGTCAGGTCAACTGCAGCATGGCGGCGACGCTGCTGAAGATGGGGGCAGGTCATAAGGTCAGGCCAGGTCCCGACGCAGAGGCGTTGGAGGGATCGAAGTGATCATCATTCATGTCGTTTTGCTGGAAAATAATAATATGACCTCATACCATGTTTGCTATATTGGAATATGGAGGACTTAGTTCAGCAGCTGTTGTGAGCTGGTTGTAAAATTCCGTATATTTGTATTAATTATACTAATTTTGCCTCATTTTGTTTTTATGGACAGTGATTTCGTTATTACCGTGTCTTCATGTGTGCTAACTGAACCATTTGTATGTCGTCAGCGGTGTCTCAGCCTGATGGACCAGAGGGTTCGTGTTTCCGACTCATCACCTCATACCTGGAGAAGTTTTAGTCTGGCCGACCCGCGCCTTCCTCTGGGAGTACAAGTTCGAGTTTCCTGCAGATGATCTGCGCGCACGAGCACTACATCCAGCTGAACCTGCCCATCTTCAGTCCGGCGCGCGTTACCGTCCGCTCCTCTGCAGGGTGAGGGAGTGAGGGGATGCTGTGAAGGGAGGGAGGGGGGATTGGTCGGGGTGACATCAGCAGGTCACTGTGTTAGAGGGCCCGCCGTGAAGGATTGGTGAAATCAACGATTGAGTTTACGGCTGAGTCTGCTACTCGCTGCAAGGCTGCTGTTGTTGTTTGCGAGGCTGCTCGACGTGTATCCGGGTATGTTTATACGGGTACGGGTACGTGTATGTGGGCTATTATGTCCTCCATGAGGACCCAGGGGGTACAACAACAGCGACAACTACGTGTATCCGGGCCTCATTTTATAACACAGTTGCTACTGCCTCTCCGTGTTTAGTGTCACTCCGTCCTTCCCGTCTGCTCCGACACTGAACCTTATCCTGACGGCTGTTCTGCCGTCCTGTTCCGCTTCCTTGCTGTCGGACTGACTAACTAACGTACGCGCCCGTCCCGTCTGCAGACTTTGAGCAGCAGTACTTCATGTCGGAGTCGTTCAGCGCCAAACACTACCTCACCGGGCTGATGCTGCACGAGCTGCGGCTGGCGCTCAGTCAGATCTCTGATGTCAGGCGGATGGCCATCCACGCCGTCAGAGACCTGATCGTCAAGCAGCTACGACGCCAGATTACCAGACCAAGTAGGTAGACGGCGGAGGCGGAGGTGGTAAGTAGGGGGGGGGGTGGGGAAGGGGTTTTGCAGCTGGCGTTTTTTGTGGTGGTAATGTAACACCGTTCAGTGTTCATGTTCAGTGCGTTCTATTGGCTTTAATGGGCAGTATTCATGGCTCGGGAAGCTGCATATTCCTGGCCAAGATCTTCTTGTTCATGATATCGGCATGCTCGCTATTAACTTCATATTCTCTGTCCTGTTTTGATCCTCCCGTTGACAAACCTCCCTTTCTGCCTTAATCTTCAGTTAGTCTAGTTCACAGTTCAGTCTAATTCACAGTGAATCCCTGTCGTCTCCCACAGGGCCAGAAGGCGCGGATCGCCACGCTGTACTTCCCTCTGGTCGGTATCCTGCTGGAGCACCTGCACCGGCTGGAGGTGGCGGCCCCGGCTGCCGGCGGGGGCGGCGGCGGGGGCGGCTCTGTGCCGCCCTCCTCCGCCGCCGTCAGCAGGGCCGCCTCCCATCGCAGCAACGGCACCTGGCAGACGAGCAACTCCTGGGTGATGGCTGACGGCACCTCCTCGCTCGGAAACAGGAACAGGTGAGAAAAGACTGCGGGAGGTGGTAGCCGGGGGTCAGGTCTGGGAGCTGGCGAGGAGGGAGGGTCAGTCACTGAGTAGCCGGGGGTCAGGTCTGAGAGATGGCGAGGAGGGAGGGTCAGTCACTGAGACTAGTGAGGATCGAGAGTGGCGCTGATAGGCTGAATAGGGTGGGTCGACGCCAGGGAGGTAATATGAACCAGAGCTGCGATGTTTGAGAGGTCAATTAAGATTTACCTGGGACATTGGAGTAGCCAAGATGAAGATCTCTCTGGTATTGTCCGGGTACATGCGGTCACAAATGCCGACCTTAAAGGAAATAGTTCTCCTTGGGTTGTTTTTTTGTTTCAAACACGATTTGACTATATTTTGAAATACAACTTCTTTTCATAATGTCAAAAACAGCTATACATCGCGCCGATTCAGGACAGAAGGACGTACATTATTCATTTCATCAAAACTATATGCGTACTCTCCGCAACGTCAAACGTGGCTCAACCAATCAGATATTCGAAAGTAGTCGCATAAGATTACTGTATAGCCTCTGCCCAGGTGTGTGAGGCCCACATTCTTGACATTCCTTATTTATGGCCCACATTCTTTCGACAAAAAGTCGAACTATAATTGCGGCTGGAGAGTCACCTTTCAGCCCAGAAAAACTTGCAGTTACGAGGTTTTCAAAACACCGGCGGTCGGTTACAAAACCTGCCCTTATCTCAGTTCAAAACCCATGTAAGGTGAACTCTTTCATTCTAAAGAGAATCTATTAGATTATCTTTTGGGCTGTATCTACATTGTGCTTTTGATGGTTCATTTTATCTGGTCTTTTTGTGATTGGCAGCATTAATTGTGTCACCTTATGTGTCAGGCTGCACCAATTAAGTAGAGGTGTTTTGATGTTTTAGGTCTCGGCAGCCACTGCACACGTAAGTGAAGTTGTTCTGTGCTAGTCCTGCGTGTCCTGGTCTGTTGTTAGTTTTTACGTTTTGTATGCTAATTTTGTCCGTTTGGCTTTTTGTGTCTTGGTGTTATCTGTAAGGCATGCCTTTGGTGATAAATACTGGGATCTGGGCTTTTAGTTCTGTCCGTATACACCAAGCCAATTTGGGTTTATTTCACGCTATTCAGCTTCCGTAGGCAAAGGCATACAGCTGAGCAGCTTCTTTATACAATAGTGATATTACTCCGCTCACATTACGTGTCCTGCCTTCCGTTGTTACTTGCTTCGGATCATAACCCGAACCCTCGCCCGACTCGCAGCCTGTTGTGTACACGTACAGCTGTTGTGTACTGCATTAAGCACGACTGCCACTCAAGGCGTATAGCGTACTCTGCATTAACAAGACGCCTTGTCTAGCGCCTATATAAAAATGTACGTGCTTTGTTGGGTGGGAGCTGATGACGCTGTAAACTAAACCTCTTCTAAATCTCAGACAACACTAGACTCTTTTTCTTCTTTTTGTCTTACCGAATTTGTGTTTCAGGTTCTCTGTCAACCCGGATTCATCGACCAACAGCAACTCTCGAGGTACCCAGCGAGAGTCCACCTACCTGGCCTACATCGCCGGACAGGGTACGTAACGACCGGCTCCGATCGGGACGGATTGAGGCACAGACGGGCTCAGACAAGGCACGGACAGGCCGGCTAGTACGGGGTAAAGGGTTGGACAGCCAACAGATGTAACTGCGAGCGACGTGCAGTTGACTTACGGAGCGCAGTGGTCGGAGTTTTACTGGTGTGAGCCAACTGCGAGAGTGTTGCTGTTAGAGAGTGGTCGCAACTATGTTTGTAGAGGTGCATATTACTGATCTCTCTCGCTTGTAGAGGTGCATATTACTGATCTCTCTGTCTGTGTGCAGGTCAGCAGACGTCGGAGAGCACGGGGGCGTCCACCATCAGCCTGGCGTCCTCGGCCTCGTCCCAGAACACGGTGGAGTCGGTTCACCTGGAGAACGGAGACGCTGCCGGCCACCGGGAGCCGGAGCTGGCTGATTCCGACAGCCAGCCGGGCACCAATAAACGGTCCACCCATAACAGGTCAGTATACACCACCACCCCCTCCCCAGCTGGGCACTAACAAACGGTCCACCCACAACAGGTCAGTATAACGGCCCCTCTCCCCCTCCCTAGCCGGGCACTAATAAACGGTCCACCCACAACAGGTCAGTATACACCACCCCCATCCCCAGCCGGGCACCAATAAACGGTCCTCCCACAACAGGTCCGTATAACGGCCCCCAGCCGGGCACTAATAAACACTCCACCCATAACAGTTGGTATACCCCCCCTTCCGAGCCGGGCACCAACAAACGGTCCACCCACAACAGGTCCGTATAACGGGCACAGTGAGACCCAGACAATTTGAACTTTACAACTTGGTTTGAATGTTAAGTTTGAAGCTTACCATTAAACGGTAGCTGCAGTGGCTATGCAAGGGTTCATATTCATGATTTGTATTTGTCATCGATGGGAAATACAATGACTAAATGGTGTGTCTTTATCTCCCCACAGAACACAGAGTACAGTGCATGACCCTGGCGCGCTGTACCGCTACGATAAGCTGCTGCCGGGCGAGGCACGGGACCTGCTCGTCTGCTTCCTGCACGTGGTGCGCCACGTGCCCGACGAGCTGCTCATCACGTGGTGGCGCCACGCCGCCGAGGAGGACGTCATCAACTTCTTCACGCTCGTGAAGTGAGTGGACTACAGGGTCACGAAGGATGATTGAAACGAATGATGTGAAGTGGTACATGAAATTAATCATTTGCATGAGTTTGATGTGAACTATTGTATGTATAAATCCGTTAACAAGTTTGCCATGAGCTTTGCAAGGTTGGGAATTATAGTTGAACACTCTTTTGAAGTTTATATGTGACGGTTTGATATGTTTATATACGAAATTACCGTTGGTTCCATATTGAGGATAAGCTGCGACTGTTGCTCTGGCTGCAAATAAGCCAATTATCACTAAATATTTCCGACTTAGGACT
The DNA here is from genome assembly GCA_014673585.1 of Semibalanus balanoides. NCBI lineage: Eukaryota > Metazoa > Arthropoda > Thecostraca > Balanomorpha > Balanidae > Semibalanus > Semibalanus balanoides. The sequence continues at coordinate 10,753 of VOPJ01005153.1, read as the reverse complement.
GCATCACCGATTTGTCTGCGTTTCAGGATGTGTCTGACTCAGTTCCGGTACTCTGGTGGTGTGTCGCGACCCCATCCACGCGTCTCCGAGATCAAGAAGGCCTTCACCCTGCCGGCCAGGATGGAGTCGCCGGCTAGCGTTGGTGGGGCTGGTCTCAACAACGCCAGCTTCACAGAGGCACCCAGCGGCAAGGGTGAGCTAATCAGCTGGTCTACTGACGCACGTCCTCCCCAGTCCCCATGTCTCCTACACGAGCTGGGATCAGGGGTGGGATGGTTTCGTGCGCTGCCTCCTGACCCCTAGTCATATTTATTTATTAAAACCCCACACCCAATCACATGGTAGCACTGGTTTCCTTCTCGAGCTTTCGTACTGTGTCCTGACTGAATATAGCGGTGGCTTAGCTTGTGACGAATTTATACTGCTTGTGCGGTTAAGTTTGGTGAAGATGCACTGCTGGCTGTGGTATGATCCCTGGCAAGCACAGGCCTGAACTGGTGTTTCTTCGTTATCGGTATTGGTCATGACTACACGAGTCAGGGACTGCGTGAGCGGAGTCGGTCGGAGTCGGTCGGAGTCGGTCGGAGTCGGTCGGAGTCGGTCGGAGTCGGTCGGAGTCAGAGTGGATGCAATTTGGCCGACTCCGACTCCGGCTGTCAGTCATGAGCAGCGTATGAGCAAAGTTTTATTTGCATTTTAGCGAATCGCCGCCGGCAATGACAAAACAGTTTGTCTCTTCGACTTACTTTGCTTTGATACCCCTGCCATTCAATTATGTGTAATAATTGTGTTACTACCACGGTGGGCGATATAAAACCTGGGGTCTGTCGTCGTTTGCAATCAATTTGCAAGACATTCCTATTTAAGATGGTATGTAGTTTAACTCAGGCGAGTTAAACGTTGTCCCATTCATTAACTATAACATGCAATCATTGCTTTTAATATGTTGGTGGATATTGGGTCAAGACCTGACCCCAAATTTTTTCTATTTTTATAATCTTCTCGGAATTTTCTTTTAAAATATAACAAATAGTTTGCGTTAAATAATTTGCATGTTTTATTGAGCTTTAGACGGAGTCTATCATTTCATAACGTATATAACTTTCCATACAGTGAGCATCTAATCTCTGATACACGTGAAGTATTGTGCAAGCAGTAGTTATTTATTTTGCCCGTCTACATTTTAGCTTCAGTTAATAAAGGATTTCGCATCTCGATTTCGGTAGTCAGTGAGAGTCGACTCCGGAGGTGTCAGAGTCTGACGTTTACCTGAAAACCGGGTTCTGGTATCTCCGCAGTCGTTGTTGTTTCCTATCGATATGCTATCCTTAACCCCGCCCCGCGCGCCACTGGGTGAACCACCCCCTCCTAGTTATTTCAAGATAACGAATAAAGACGGCCCCTGAGCGCCGCCAAACTTGGCCAAACTAACGTCGAATGATCCTTTTCCGCACATTTTGCGAAGCGAAGGAAAAATTAAATGATCTTCCGTACTCGTTAGGTTCCAGTGTCACCTAGTCAGGTCAAGTAACTCACACCTACCAAAACAGTTGTCAGGTCTGCCCTAGATCCAGCATTTCAACGAATCCTGATAATCACAATCTTTTAGATTACATCAAGTCCCAATAAGCTGATTCTACAGAATGTGTATTCTCTAGATTTTTCGAATCGGGAACCTGAGAGGCTCGAATATACGCGTGTCAATTTTATACCTTTCTCCATTCATTTAGTCAATGGACGAATTACACAATGGCTTTCATTTTCGACGAATATCAGTCATTCTTCCTTCTGAACATTAAATAGGTATTACATGATGATCAATGAGGGTTTTGCTGCAGGGGACCCTTACTCGGTTCACTGAGGCACACCCGAGTGTGCTCTATCAACACCTTTCGCGAATAACTACAAAAACATAATGAATAGAGAAGTGTTAACTTTCACCAATTTTGTGTTTTGTCTCGTCAAGACCACTTCTCCTGATATGCAACATGACCGTACGGGTCCCACTTGACCTTGATTTTTTATTTTTAAGTTATCCCATCATTGATCAAATTTGACGCATATTTCCATGAACGCGCTTGACCAGAACAACACGGATGTTCAAACAGTATTCGTATCTTTGTTAGGTAAGAAGTTATTCGCAAATATTTTTGCATGCCTCAGTATTTTTGACTAATGACCCTAGAGCCTAAGCTCATTGACCGTAGAGGATCAATTTTGAGGACATATTTGCGATTGCAAATTGCATGGCAGCGATTGTTTTTTAACGTTTATTCTAATAGTATATTTTCCAGATATTGGGGTTCTGGAGCGATAGTCCTAAAACTGGAAAATTTGACCTTCGATGACCCTCTGGTGACTTAGAAGTTTTGAACCCAAACATCTACGACAAGTTTCATCACATGTGAGCGAAAAAAGTCTGAAATAGTTTCGAAATGATTTGTGATAACGGTTCGATCAATGTTTTTTGTTTTGGTCTACGGGCCGTAGGAGCCGAGTTAGAGAGGGGTGTTCAAACACCCCCCCCCCCAGTCGGGCGAAGGAAACGCAGAGGCCCAGTGGGGCGCGGGTTAAGCGCTTGTTGGTAGGTATGAAATTCTTCCTACTGGTGTCGCTGGAACTGTAGGTATATTGTATAACCCTTCTGTCCCGGCAGCTGGTGCCGCCCCGTGTCCTCCACCACACAACACCTCTCGAGCGAGGCGGAGCTGGTGTCGCTGGACCTCTGTAACCACAACCCTCCCCCGGCAGGTGCCGCCCCTGCGTCCTCCGCCACTCAGCATCTCTCGAGCGAGGCGGCGCTGGTGTCGCTGGACCTGTGTAACCACAACCCTCCCCCGGCAGGTGCCGCCCCCGTGTCCTCCACCACACAACACCTCTCGAGCGAGGCGGCGCTAGTGTCGCTGGATCTGTGTAACCACAACCCTCCCCCGGCAGGTGCCGCCCCTGTGTCCTCCGCCACTCAGCACCTCTCGAGCGAGGCGGCGCTGGTGTCGCTGGACCTCTGCTCGCTGTACTCGGCGCACTACTCGGAGCGTCTGGCGCTGCGCGGCGGCCAGAACGCGCAGATGGCGCTGCTGTCGGGGGCGCTGCTCGAGCTGCTGCACCCGGGCCAGGCCGAGGCGGTGCTGAAGCACGCGTTCGCTGCGCTCCGGATGTTCGTGCAGCGCTACGGCGGCGCTCTCTATCACGGTAAGTGTTGGCCTTTGTTCCGCTGAGGTTATCGATAGCACGCACTGGGCAGGGAATTGATCGAGGCTGGGTTAGTTGTGATTTGTTTGGACTCTCAGGTGTCAGGAGGCGAGATGTCCTAGAGGACGCGGAATCTAATGTTATGCGTTCTCGCACGCTGGATATGGACTAGATTTGTTCATTTGACTAGTTTGTTTACTTTGCATGCATGCAAGCGTTAAAGATGGCCACTGGACTGAAATTAGTGGCCAGGCTAGAGGAGGTATCGCACTTTGAATTATCGGGATCATTGCATTAGCTCAGCCGTTTCAGTCTGATCTTAAAGGAGATGGCCAACTTGCAAGACCAATATCGGAGTATTTTGGTGTCAATCGGTAGATTAACGCGTATCCGATTTCACCTGGAAAGGTTTGGTTCCCGAAACTGCCCCGCATTAGAATAAAAAAATACATTTGCACCAAGTCAATGATTGGCATATTCTTTAAAACTGGAGTCGCCTCCGCCACTATTTTTTGAATCACTTCTTTGCGGACTAAAAATTGTCTTTGGAATATTGCAAACTCAACATCAGCATTCAGTCAGTGAATTTTAAATTAAAAGCGATGCAGTTAATTATATGTCAACATCTTAGCTTTTTCATTATAAAGAACAAACCCAAATGGCTCCCAATTTGCGGGCCAAAAAGCTCTGGCTCGACTTTGGTCGCGAAAAAGATTAAATGACGTTACCCTCTAAACACAGAACAGACTTTTTCAACGTCAAGTTGCGGCGAATTCAGACGGTTCGGGCCTCGGCCTTTGGGCAGGGAGCGATACACCCTGTGGGGGCGAGCACTAAAAGCTGGATAGTTCGCAGCCAAGTTGGCCGCCAGGGACCGCTAGTAAGCCAGTTAATTTTGACGTCGCCAAGCATATAATACAGTTTACTAACCGTGTCAATTTGTTTTGTTAACATATTTTTATTTGCGCTGATTTACAATAAGAATACATGAAACAAAATTCGTTTGCGCAACATAAAAGTTTCCCTGGCTCACTGGCGGTCCCTGGGCGGCCAACTGCTGCGACTTATGCCAGCCTTTTAAGTGCTCAACCATGGATATTACATGGCGTTGTTTTGAAACAGCTGCGCCAATTCGATAGCAAACAGTCCAAGCGAATATGGGAAGCGGCCATCTTTGAATATATAGTGCTGTGCACAATCGAGACAAAATGTTTTTGTGGAGTCGGAAAAATAGAAAATGCTTTGCCGAAACACTGCTTTAGGGCAAGTTTTGAGCCAGAGATACATGATAATGAATTCCCAGCATTCATTTAAGCTACTTTTTATAAATCCCTCCAAGGTGGCACTATCCCTATTAACCGACCACAACCGGCTGTCTTTGGCCCAACAATTTTAAACGCATCTAAATGCCTAAACCTATGTACATTTTTTCACAGGTACGGCGTTTGAGCTGGTGTGGCTTCTGCACGACTTGTACGTGCTGCTGTAACCTCAGTGTCTCTGTCTGTCTGTACAGGGTACGGCGGAGCTGTGTGGCCCGGCTCTGCTACGACTTGTTACGGCTGCTGTAACCTCAGTGTCTGTCCTGTCTGTCTGTACAGGTTACGGCGGAGCTTGTGGTGGCCCGGCTTCTGCTACGGACTTGTTAACGCCTGCTGTAACTCAGTGTCCCTCTGGTCTGTCTGTAGCAGGTACGGCGAGCTGTGTGGCGGCTCTGCTATGACTTGTTCGGGGCTGCTGGTAACCTCAGTGTCTGTCTGTCTGTCTGTACAGGTACGGCGGAGCTGTGTGGCCGGCTCTGCTATGACTTGTTACGCTGCTGTAACCTCAGTGTCTCTGTCTGTCTGTACAGGTACGGCGGAGCTGTGTGGCCGGCTCTGCTATGACTTGTTACGCTGCTGTAACAGCCCGCTGGCCAGCTCGCGACACGAAGCGTGCGCCGTCCTCTACCTGCTGATGCGGGGCAACTTCGAGTTCACCAACCGGACGGCCATCACCCGGGTCCACCTGCAGGTAGGTCTGACGCCGCGCGGAGAAGGTCGCCGGCTGGTGCTGGCTGTCCTGCTGGGAGTGTATGAGGGGAACGCTGCTGAGCACTGTCGGGCTAGTTAGTGGTATGGAGTCACTTGGGCTTTCAGCGGATTGCTGTGTGCTGAAGAATTTGAAAGCGGGATATGATGTACTACTTTTGGTTGAGTGTTTTCCCCTTTCTATTCTTCCATGAATGTTCTGGGTTCCGGACTTCTGTAGGAATCTAGTTTACTTGGGTGAACTACGCTAAAGCGTGATTCTGCTAGCTGCGGCTGGTGATGCAGTATGTGCAGTTGGTGCAGCCGTGTTATGTCTTTGCCGCAGGTGATCATCAAGGTGTCGCAGCTGCTGGGCGAGTCGGTGGTGCTGGACTCGTCTCACTTCTACGAGAGTCTGGCGCTCATCAACAGCTACGCCAACAGCGACAAGGCCATGACTCGCACCAGTGAGTGACAGCGGCTCACTGCCTTGATGTCTTTCTCCGGCTATCACTAGCCGACTGTGGTCCGTTGTCATCTGTGTCGCATCTGACGCCAGTCTTCTGAATACGCTTGATAGCCTCAATGTTCTTAAGCCCCCCCAAAAAAACAACAACAAAAAAACAGTCTTCTGAATGCAAGGCAATCAGACACGGACGCGCAAGCTATACTTTTCCGAACTATACTGCAAGCTATACTATTTCCGAGCGATACTGGTTGGCGACTCATCAAGCATGCTCCATATCCGTTGTATTAGAGGGTCATCATATGGCATATGCAATGCTAGCTGTGACAATTGTTTCACCGCCCAGCTATACATAGCTTTGCCTGTTGTTTGTGCCTCACTATTTCCCAGATAAACTGATAAGCTGTTGATAAACAAAGCAATAAGCAGAGCTGTGAAGGATCTGACGAATAGGGTACGGACCATGTCTTGTGATGCATCTGACGTATGGGCGCAAAATAACCCCAAGCAGTTGTTGCGCCCTAAAACCCCAATCAACAAACAAACAAAGATGCATCTGACGTGTGACGTGTCTGACGTGCGATGCATCTGACGTGTGACGTGTCTGACGTCTGACGTGTGACGTGTCTGACGTGTGACGTGTCTGACGTGTGACGTGTCTGACGTGTGATGCATCTGCCGTGTGACGTTTCTGACGTGTGACGTGTCTGACGTGTGACGTGTCTGACGTGTGACGTGTCTGACGTGTGACGTGTCTGACGTGTGACGTCTCTGTCGTGTGTCGTCTGACGTGTCTGACGTGTGACGTGTCTGTCGTGTGTTGTGTACCACAGGTTTCCTGTCTGACGTGAAGGACCTGACGAAGCGGGTGCGGACCGTGCTGATGGCTACTGCTCAGCTGAAGGATTACGAGAACGATCCGGCCGTTCTGATCGAGCTGCAGCATAGTCTGGCCAACAGCTACGCCAGCACGCCCGAACTCCGGCAGACCTGGCTCACCAGTATGGCCAAGTGCCACGTCCGAGACGGCAACCTGTCAGAGGTGAGACGGAGAAACCCCGGCAGGAACGCCGCCTTTATCGGGCTATGTTAGGAATGAATGGAAAACTAAATGAAGGGAAATATGATATGGGTTGAAATTTTGTTTGTCTTCAAAACGGACTGTGTGTTATCTTGTGTTATTTGGAGGAGTGTCTGTTGTGACCGTGTGTTATCTAGGCCCTGATCGTTCTGTCAAAAGCGCAAGCGCAAGCTTCCATAGAACCTATGGCCCTGCTCGACGTGCCGCAAGCGCAAACGCAAGCTTCCATAGAGCCTATGCTTAAGAAGACTGATGGCGATGGCAGGGGCCGTGCTACCGTGCTATGGGGCTTGCGCTTGCGCTTTTGACACAGCGATCAGGGCCCAAGTGACTTTGTGATCACTTGGCTGGTCACTGCACGATGCTATGGTAGCTTGCGCTTGCGCTTTTGACAGAACGATTAGGGCCCTAGAAGAAGACAAATATCAGAGATAGCCAGGAATGCCTAAGCTTGAACTGCCACCAAGAAGAAACACTCGGACACTTTCTGCTGGACTGTGCCACATGATGTAATACGAGCTAAATACCTCTTTCTGGCAAAGCCGTACAATGAAGATCCTGATGAAATCATTGGAGACAGGGTTGCTAATCTAGAGGTTGTACCTCAAATCTGATGGTTTTGTCGTCAGCTTCTAGAGACTTTAAGCAAATTTTCCGAGGATCCTAGAGTTTTTCAGAAACAATTTAGAGGTTCTAGAGGTATTTGGGAATGCCTAGAGGTTTTTGATCAGCTCTGTCTTGCAACGGTGATTGGAGATATCTTACTTCTAAAAAAATGTGAAAATGAAAGTGAAAGGAACTTAAGAAAAAAGGCTCTTCTAGAAATGTGAGGGAAAATACATGCTATGAAAAAAGAAGACAAAAATCAAACTTAGATATCAAGATACTATGAGCTCGATCCTGTGAGACTTCCTTTTACATCACACACATTCATTCATGCATTCATTATCCGGTAGACGACATACTTACTTACTTATACTTATATAGTACGGAATTAAGAAGGCCACTTGGCCTCAGATCCGGAAAATTTATTGAAGCTTCTTAGCAGAATCTCTTTCTTCAGTCGTTATAGTGGAAGTGTACCAATTCTGTAGTCCTATGCCTTGAAGCGTTGACATGCTGGGGGCGTCGATGAACCGAGGGCGGCACGCGTTCACTCGTTGATTACGCGCACGCTGAAGGCGTTCCGTCGGACCCTGGAAACTGCCTAGGCTCAGCAGCTTCAACTGGTGGTCCCGGTAGTACAGAGTTGGCAGTGGAAAGAATTCGTCGCATCACGTTCCACTCCTGCCTGCTGCACCTTGTACACGTGATCTAATCGCCCACGGCGACGACACGATAGTATAGGCGACGGGCAGTTTGGGCCCCGTAGTCTCTCTCGTACGGGCGGTTCAAGACGCCCCGGCGACCAGTCCTTGTGTCTCGCCTCTGCACACTCTCGATGCGCTTCTGATCATCCGGTTGAAGGGCCCCCCAAACCGTGTTGGCGGTATTCTAGTGAGTCGCAACCATCGCACACACGACATGGCAGCATGGCGACTCGGATGATATTTTACATGGCATGGGGTCATTGTGTATGTTTATATGATGATGTTAATGGACTAACTGGACAAATTGTTACTTATTTTCAATAATGGCCTAATTTATGGAATCAAGCTTTCGTTTTTACAACATTTTTCAAGTTAATTGTGTATGTTTATGTCGACCGCTGTATGAGTGTGTATGACCATGGAGTGTATTATAATTTCTAGTATGCATGTTGCTAATGCTGAGTGTCGTTTTTTACACGGTCTCTGCCTTTAAACCATGACTCGACACTCAGAATAGCCGTTGTATGCATGGTAGAGTGTTTTACTGTCAATACATACACACATGTGTGAAATGACAGCCGCCCATCTTCTCCAGGCGACCATGTGTCAAGTGCACATCGCGGCGCTGATGGCCGAGTACCTGCGGCAGCGCGGAGAACACGAGGCCGGCTGCAGCGCCTTCCGCACGTCTCCGACAACGTCGTCCGCGACGAGAACAACCTCAAGCTGGACCATGGTGAGCTACAGAGCCGACGCTGACGGCACGGCGTACTCAGCACTCTGCCGTACAGAGGAAGAACCACATATGTCACGGTTGTAGGCGATTGACATCCGTGGATCTTTCTTGGCACGGCAGTACGACATGCGTAGTTAGAGAACATCACGGTCTGAGACGGCGCCGGTACTCTGCACAGTGCACGAATGTCAACGTTTGGTCAGAACTGGGGTGGAGGGGGGGGGGGCTGTCGGCTGCTGTTGGATGCGCTATGTGATCCTGGGATGTTGTTTCCACCGTGAGCTAATGTGTTTCAGCGTGTTATTATGCCATTTCTGCATGGTGTCAAAATTTATTGAGAATGGGCGGCACTGATCACGTGGGTTTTTTACTACGGTAAGTGCAGGCGACAAACTATACGTGCCATTGTCTCTACAATGCAGCTGACATCTAACATGTGGTATTTTCACACCTGACCTCTGGCCCGCCTGTCGACAGGTATCGGTGATCTCTGCTACACGGAGGAGTCGCTGGTGGACCCAAGCTGAAGGTCTGTGCCGACGCCATGGAGGCCGTGCGAGCGGCACGAGCTCATAGCCGACATCTACGACATCCTGATACCCATCTTACCGCAAACGGAAGAGGTAGGTCCGGTCCACCGGAAACGGGGAAGTAGGTCCGGTCCACCGCAAACGGAGAACAAATCAGTTAGCGAACTGTAGTGATGAGTGCCACCGTTAGTTGTTTTTTCTTCAGCTCGACTTGACCTGACGTCTGCGCTCTCTTACAAGCTATTGGCCTTCTGGCCGTGTCATCAGAAATCCACAGTGTCTCGTGTGTGTACGGTATATGAATCAGGGCCTTCTGGCCGTGTCATCAGAAATCCACAGTGTCTCGTGTGTGTACGGTATATGAATCAGCCTGGTGTGTGTCTGTAGCTGTGACCTGTTGTCCCTGTCCTGTTCAGCTACTCGGAGCTGTCGGAGGTCCATCACCACCTGCAGCGCTGCTACAGCCGCATCGTGCAGCTGAACGCGTCAGGACGTCGTCTGCTCGGGACCTACTTCAGGGTCATCTGTCTCGGCCAGGTCAGTACAGTTGGCTGCTGCTGTCTCGTCATTCTAGTCGATTGCATCAGAAGCTGCGTGGTTCGTATGGCGTGCGTATGGGCGCCACATAACTTTATAGTTGAGGTGCCCTTAAACCCAAATCATCATCATCATCATCATCGTATGTCGCTGTGACGCTCTCCGACCGCTGGTGGCTGTATTGGCGGTGTTCCGCCACTCAACTGACGGCTTAGTTAGATCGTGGTCAGTTAAGAACTCGACAGTTCACTGACTCGTGTCGCTAAATTACAGGTAAAACCTCTGTTTTTACCCTAAACCTCTGGTTAATGTCGATAAAATTCAGCGGTTTGATTGCACCGGTTTGATGCTATCTGCACCACGTGATGCCGTCTGCACTACGTGTCACCCTTTAGCTTCCAAACCCCCAGCGCCTCTCCTTTAACCGTCCCTCGCCCTGTCCCCCCGGCAGAACTACTTTGACAAGGACCATGACCGGGAGTACGTGTACAAGGAGCCGAAGGTCACGTCGCTGTCCGAGGTCAGCGAGAAGCTGCTCCAGCTGCACGGCAACAAGTTCGGACGGAGAGAACGTCCGCATGATCAAAAGACTCGGCACCGGTACGTTCTCAGTGTGCGCCGCGGCGCCTGCCTGTGGCTGTGTTGTGTGGTGTGGCGGAGGAGTCTGGGGAGTTTGTGATGTGTTATGGCCTATTGCTGTCATCGGGAGAAGGGGAGGGGGAGGGGGGCACTGGGAACCATGCTGATGATGGCACCGACGGTTAGCACGGTGTTCTGGTTGAGAGTGTTGAGAGTTTTTTTTTGTACTCTCGGGGTTTGACGTTTTTAAATCTGAGACTTCAGGGTGTCGGTCTATGGGCTTTTTTGTATATTAAAAACAACAACAACATTG
>VOPJ01005152.1:0-21303 GCA_014673585.1 Semibalanus balanoides | reverse complement strand
GTGACACTTTGTGACATGGGGGAGGGAGGGGGTCGAAAATCGCAAAATATTGCGTTACGTAATTAATGGACGGCCCCATACGAGGACTGTTAATCTGTTATTTTTAATGTCAAGGTCAAAGGTCAAGGTCAAATGAGTAAATGCCTCAAAATTGACCTTATGTACCTTTTTGTGGACAAACGGTACGTTGCACGTTTTTTTAAGGGCACCAATCGAAAGAGCGCGTCAAAATAAAGATGGGTTTTCTCCCGAAATTTCGATTAAGGTCACCTAAGGTCACCAATCAACGTTTAACTACCGAAAACCCTAAAAATAGACCTTATGTACCTTTTTGTGGACAAACGGTGCGTTGCACGGTTTTTCAATGGCACTTATCGAATTTTGACGCGCTCTTTCGATTGGTGCCCTTGAAAAAACAGTGCAACGCACCGTTTGTTCACAAAAAGGTATATAAGGTCGATTTTGTGGGTTTTCGGTAGTTAAACGTTGATTGGTGACCTTAGGTGACCTTAATAGAAATTTCGGGAAAAACCCAATCTTCATTTTGACGCGCTCTTTCGATTTGTGCCCTTGAAAAAACTGTGCAACGCACCGTTTGCCCACACAAAGGTACATAAGATCAATTTTTGGGATTTACTCATTTGACATTGAGCTTTGACCTTGACATTAAAAATAGCATTAGATTCACAATAGCCGTATGCGACTTGAACTACATGCGTATTTTGGGCTAAAAATTTCGACGTTGCAAATTTCTGTTGTGATGGCTGTTAGCTAACTTCACGGACATATTAAAATACATTCGCTCAGCGCGTTCAACAACGTGGTCTTGGACCTTGGTATCCCCGACTTCGATGTTGGCGCAACCAGTCAAAATCAGGGGGAGGGGGGTCTCAGGATCCGGGCCCCCTTTTTAGAGACAGAGTGCACATTTGCCGTGCTCTTTTCCTAAACAAAATTGAACGGGACCAGGGACACCCATTTTGACATTACTGGTTGCGTGCCTGTGCACCATTGCCCTAATTTTTGTCCAGGGATTTTTTTTGAATTTTTGATAAGGGGAGGGGCATGCCCCTAAAAAAACAAATACACTAAATAAAATAAGATTCTGTGACGACCCGACCCTTTACCAGCTAGATTAATAGTAAATAGGTCGATGACATCAATAACATATGTCGAGGAGCGAAATTGTATTCTACCGCCGATGTAGCCCTCCCACGATACAAATCCTGCCTATAGTGCCTGCCTTTGCCACACCAACTTGAAATAGGTTCCTACGCCCTTGTTTGAATGGGTCTGGTCTGGGTCTGGGCTTGGTGTTCATGGGCTTCGGCTGGGCTAGGCTTGGGGTTTGGGCACCCATGATCGTCTCTGATCCAGAACGGGAGTGTGTGTGTGTGTGTGTGTGTGTGTGTGTGTGGGGGTAAATTCCATAAGTCTCACACAATTCTGAAAACTTATCGGATTTCGCTTGCCTATGCATTGGTAGCTGATTAAAAGCAATTTTTCCTTTGTAAAAGTTTTTTAAATTTCCTTCTGTATCATGAAATGTGTCATTTTTGCCGATTTCGGACGTTTTTTTATTGGATTGAGAGGAGGGGGGGTGGAAATTACGCCCACTTGCCCAACCGTAGATCCGCCATTGTTGGCTCACCTTATCCATGGGCTGGCTTTAAGCATTTTTTTCACCGCAAAGCGCTAAAAACTGGTATTTGCTTCAATGGAAATTACCACATTTTCCCACTAAAATGGGGTTATTGATTGAAATCGACAGACGATACCAAAATATATTGTAAATTCCTCACATTTTGCATACAAACTTTCCTTTCAAAAGATATTGCAATTCAAAGTTGTTAAGCGTTCCACGCTTAAAATGACCGGTACTTGCAAGGTTCTTGCAAGTATTTTTGGTCCTCATCAAACTGCGGATTTTTTTTCGTAATGGAATACAAAATATATCTTGCGTTCTGCTTGTTGTGATTCAATGCCCGTAGATCCTCTACATAGAACAGCTATTCAATGAACACGTAACCAAATTAGCAGTTATATGTGCGTCTAATATGGCGGCCTTTTAGTGGCTGTGACCCCTCAATATTTGAAAATTGCTTCATTTATTTGCTAAACTAGGAGTTTTTATAGTTTTGTTACCGATTGTTTACAACACTATGCCTTATATTATCATGAAAGAGTCATTTATTCCCCCAATAATAATATAATAATACCTATAACAAATAATAACTTAACTGGAAATTACATCAAAAATTAATTGTGTGTTTTCACAACGTCCTACTTGTGCTTAATTTAGTGTCGGCGATTTGTTTCAGGGACATTGTCCACTTCCAGCGTTGAACAAATTTGAAACACCTGCGCCAGATATGGGGCGCTGTTATAGTGACGGGAATAGTGATGAGAAATCACTGCTCATGAGTTTCGAAAGTAATATGTGTAGGTACTTGCTTTTAATTTGTAAAAACTTACAACATTGAATAAGGGAATAATTTCGTTTAAAGGGAATGTTTCACTTCTCTAAAAGTTGTCCAATGTATGCCGCTTGTGGTGCAAAATATGAAGTAATTGCTGCCGAACACGATTCTTACATTTGTTTCTCACAAACAGTTGCCTCATTCATGATTAAAGCTAAGTTTTAGTTATTTGGGTCTGATGACGTTTCATGGATTGAAGGAATTTGGGAAATAGAGAAAACCTTCTAACGCTGCAATATGTATGACTTTAGTGTACTGGCTAATGCGCAGGGGGAATGTACTTTGTCGGCTTCTGTAAAGGATTAACTACCGCGGTTTTTCCCCATAATAATTGAGTTTACATAGTAAAAACGTACTTAATAAGAGGGTGGTAGATTTTGAGGCCCGGACGGTTACCAATTTTTTCTGGAAAATGCTATCTTCTGGTGGTTACGTAAGGACGGTTTCAAAGTGCTTTCGGTGTGCACCTTCGTCCCCGTTTACTTTTTGCAGTACTTGCTGAGGTATAGACAGCCGTCTCTACTTACGCCCGGGCTATGGCACGTTGCCAGGTCGAAAGTGCCCTTGAGCAGGCTGGAAGGCCCCTGGACAGATCAGAGGGCCCCTGGGAAGTTCAAAGGACCCCTGTGCAGGTCAGAGGGGCCCGTGACTAGACCGAAAGGGCCCCTGGGTGGGTCAGAAGGGCAACATGCCGAATGGGCCTCTAGCCAGCAAGGAGAGGCCCAGGGCAAGTCAGAGGGCCCCCTGAGCATGTCTGATGTCAGCAGGGCGAAAAAGCAGCCAGCGCAGTTCCTTGCCAGGTCGGAAGGGCCCCTGAGAGCATGCTGGAGGGTCCCTGGACAGACCAGAGGGCCCCTGGGAAGTTTAAAGGGCCCCTGTGCAGGTAAAAAGGGACTCTAACCAGACCAAAAGGGCGCCTGAACAGTGAACATGCCGAATGGGTCCTGACAAGGCAGCCACAGCCGCCGCTACTCCAGCCGCCGTCCGTGCGGACAATGTTGAAGTAGTCGCCCCAGTCGTCCGTCCGTCCGTCGTTTGCTTTAGGGCAAGCAGCGTATCCCCATTGGTGCGACTCAGAAAGGCAGATATTGGTGTGGTTGGAGTACGAATTCCAAGAACAATGACCACATCCTAAAACAACTGATCTGTTTAGCTTACGTGTTCACTATGAACTGATCTACACAAACTTGCAAAGGTGCAGGAACAGAGGGGCCGGAGGCCGGCATACACCCTCTCTTTTCGGGCAGTTTTGTTAGTTAAACTAGGTATTGTCTTTGGCTTGGTAAGAATACAAAAATGTTGATGGGAAAATAGACGATCTGTCGCACCATTCTGCTTCCTGGCTGGTAGTATCGTTTAACCCAAGGCTGTATAAACCAGGTAGAACACTCCGGCCGAAAAAGTGGTGACAGCGCTAATTTAGTTACCGCGACCCCGGAGTCGCTGTGATGTGAAACCGGAGGACGCGGCCGGCTGGCCGCCGTACACAATACAATGCGTGCGTGCCTCAAACTTAGATCGCGCTTTGTTTCTTTGTTTACGGGTCGATTACAAAACTTAGAACATGTGTCTATCACAAATCATGCGTTCTGCCGGATGCCGCTGCAAAAACTGCATCAGACCCATTTTTGCTATGGCTCACGTGCGCGAAGTTCAACCTCCGGTGATTACGGCCGCCCGGCCGACGGCTGCTCGAAACGATGACACGATGCATCTCTGATGCCATTACCTGGCGTGGAAAATATAAATACATCGCAATAAATTGCCTGAGGAGACATGAAGCCTCATCGAATACATTGAGAGTTTGGCATTGCTATTCCTTCTCGTGACATAGTACCAAAAATAATACTCCTTATCGGTCTGATTTCGGCAATGTCCGCTCAGCCGTCAATTTCACATTTTATTAGTAGTAGGTAGTAGGTAACGGGATATTTGTGTGGCCGACAAAGAGCCTTCCCTGAGAGTGAATGTCGCCTTCATGGGTGACCAGGGGCGCAGCAAGGGGGTGGAAGGGGCACGTGCCCAGGGGCGTAGGAACTCATTTGAAGTGGGGGGGGGGCAAAATGCATTTTGAAGTCGATTCTTTCCATGCAACGTCCATAGGCGTAGTGTTAAAATCCGAAAATGTTAGGGGGCAGTTGCCCCCTGGCCCATAGGCTCCTACGCCTATGCACGTGCCCCCCATTGGACTGACTTTTACAGTCAGTAGCTTTTAAATCGACCCTATGTCAATCTAGCTTTTAGTCGCCCCTATGCCCCAGGAGGCATAGGGGCGACTTAAAAGCTAGATTGATAGAAAGGGAAATATTCCGCCTTTTTGGTCGAGCAGGAGCTACGGAAGGTTGTTAATGTCAGCAGGGACCAGCTGTTAAATGGTAGGTCAGGAGAAAATGATAAAAAAGGAGTACCTATGGCAATAACGTTTTCGCAATACCTTCCCAACATTCAGGCTGTTCTAAAAAGTAAACGCTACTTACTACACAAATCACAGAGACTAAGCAACATTTTTCCTTTGGATCCTATAGTGGCTTGTAAGCGGGGGAGAAATTTAAGAGACATGCTTGTACATAGCAAAACGAGACACACCACATCCAAGCGTAAGGTGGAGAGCATTGAAAACTGCGGGAAGGGCTGTGTTATTTGCAAACGGATGTATGCAGAGGCAGAACGGGTGACGGGGGCTAAATGGTTAATGGTTCCGATAATTGTCGGATATCTTATCGATGATATCCAATATCCTATCGGTGTATATTTCAATATTTTGTTTAAATCCGCTAGCTTTACTGGTTTATTAACTCTGTTGAATATTTTAGATAGGAGTATGTAAAATGTGGGCGCGTTTTTATGTCTTGCTTGGGTTGTTTTGTGTTTGATATTGTTCGCGGGAGGGACTGGCCATATCATTCTGATGAAGCTAAAATATATTTAGCGAAACGTAAGGACGATATTTTTATTTTAAATGGCCTATAGCTGATACATTTTATACATTTTTACCTAAGCCGAAGCCCGAAAGTATGATACGAAACACAACATTCGACCT
Organism: Semibalanus balanoides; assembly: GCA_014673585.1. Classification (NCBI taxonomy): domain Eukaryota; kingdom Metazoa; phylum Arthropoda; class Thecostraca; order Balanomorpha; family Balanidae; genus Semibalanus; species Semibalanus balanoides. Next base: position 15,783 of record VOPJ01005152.1, on the reverse strand, counting down.
TAAAGGGAATAGTTCACCTTGGAAAAAACGAGAAAAAGCTCAGAGATGATGAAGAGAAGCAAGAGATTAAGTATCATATTACTAGTAAGTCAAAGAAACCTATATTTACGCGGAAAAAGTCAATTATTTGGTGATAATTCACATTTTTTTCCTCAAAGTAATGCGAAAACAGCTGGCTGAGAAGCACGCAACGTCATCGATTTAGTGAGGGATGGTGTCGTAACATGGGTAATTGCCCAAGTACTGTTGAAGAAACTGCCGAAATACACGTTTGAAAAACCATCACAGAATTGCTTAAGATAGGTATTCGTCCTATTAGATTTTCAACTATGAAAGTGTAGTGTCGCCACCGTCGTATGTCCGTGCTCTGGGGCGTCCGTCTGGATTAGTGTCAAAAGGTCATGCACGGTCTACCGTCACTGGCGAACCGGTCTCTGCGTCAGCTCTATCAACTCAGGCGGGCGCTGCGCCGCGGCGGCCAATCAAACAGCGGCACGCGCGTACTGATAACAGGTGGGTCGGTGAGTGGGGATCAGATCACAATATTTTGTACGCGAGTCTGGACGTTCAGGCCAGCGCTGACGCTAAGCGCTACGCTACAGAACGTTGTTTAGAAAAATGTTTTTACAAGATTTAAACATGCAAAATCACTCATCATAGCATTACCTGCAAAGTTAATTTTTTGCAATAAAAGAATGAGGTATGAAAGTATGGTTTGTCCAGCACTCACTTTCCCCAAGTTTACGTCATCTGTGTGTCATAATAAATACGTCAACGTCAGCCAATCAGCGATTGGAGTTACCGGGTATACCCGGTCCCGACTTTTAGGACTGATATTAAATAATTAATAGGTTTCTTGGAAAATGTGAAAGCGTCACAAGTCATTTTACATTTTCGAGCATGCGCCACAACTTGGCTATCTCAACTAAAACCCTATGTTAAAGGTGAACTTTAACCTGACATAAAGATGAGCGTGCCAAGACGTTTTATCTCCCCAAGAAACCTGGAAGACGCATTCCTGGAAGCATCCGCCGAAAATACCGGTAAGGGTGTAGAGTCATGTGCGTTCGTGTGCGGCGACATCACAGATGATCACGTCCGTATGACACACCTTGTCTTTCCAAAGCAAACAGGCACAGAAAATAGGTACTGTAGAAATGCTTGAGGATACATGTGTGGACTTATGCCTGATTGAAAAAGGCTTGTCTGTGCTGGTTGGATACACACCCATCCTACTCAGACTGCTTTTCTGAGCAGCATAGACATGCACACACAGTTTGGTTTTCAACAACTGTTCCTTATGAATATTATGTCACGCTTATGGTCACTGAAGCGGATACCTGGATTCCCGCGCCTAGGTACGGGGGGGGGGGGGGGTGAACGAACACCCCCTTCTAACTCAGCTCCTATAGAACGTAGACCAAAACCAAAAACACTGTTCAAAACGTCGTCAAAAAATCATTTTTAAACTACTTCATATTATTTTCGCTCAGGTCAAAATTCAGATCACCAGAGGTCATCGGAGGCCAAATTTTCCAGTTATAGGACTTTGTTTCCCCTGATTCCCCCTGGATCTGCCAGTGGTTCTGTGATGAGCTACTTGTGCTAAAATTTAGGTGACCTTAGGTCAATATGTTTAATATTGTATTTGTTTCAGCACTGTTCTGAAAAATTTAAGCATTTTAAATAATAATCATAAATAACATTATTTTCATAATGTCGAACAAATATCTTAAAAAGACAAAGTCAAATTAGACAGTTTTCGGCTTGCGCCATTATCAGTCACATTTTCAAAATTTTTTCTTCATTTATTCAGTTATATCACTAGCAGGCACTGCCTACTGATAGACGAAGTCAAGTGATAGAAATATAGATTTAATAATAAAACACATCCACATAAGCGCACTACACATAAATAAAGTGAACAGAACCACGCACTCGCACAGCTACAGAAACATACAAGACATGCTCGCGGCATAGGCTAAAGCAGACGTTTTAAAAGTAACAAGACCGTCTACGAAAAAATCCACATAGGGATTTTTTCCGGCATTATGAGAAATATCAAGTCATAATCGCAAGAACTGAAACGTAAACAATTAACTGTAACATGGAGAAGAGATTTGTACAAGTACTATGGTCTTGGTACTGTAGTTTTACACGAGCGTAACCATGGCAACCAGGGGCGGCGCCACCTTCCGAAAGTAGCGAGGGACGGAGGCATTTTGAAGTCGATTCTTTCCATGCAACGTCCATAGGCGTAATGTTAAAATCTGGAAGTAATGGAAACGCGTCCCCCCGTCCCCCTTTGGCACCGCCCTTGATGGCAACGAGCGCTGATGCGTAGACTCGCTCATGCTCCCATGAGAGTCTCGTAACGTGCGGTTCCGACTAGCGGCTATGCATACACTGCTGGGGCGGCGCTGAGTCCTTGAGACTTGGTAGGCAAGGCAACTTTATCATACAAACATCGATAATCATAATACTTCACATCTCATATCGATTATATCTCATGATATAGGTGCATCGATACTACTTCATAATATAGGTGGCTAGAAGCTGCAGTCTCCAACCCATCTCCAACTTCAACCAACCCATCTTCCACGGGGGCGCAGTCAGCTTTGTGAGCAGTCGTGCACCGCCAACTGACTAATCGAGCAATGTAAACAACCAATCAGCGACTGGTGTTGGTCGTCGCTGATTGGTAGTGACGCTTCTAATGACATTACAGTGAACATCGACTATAAACAACAGTACCGACTTACATGTTGACATGTTTTTAAACGCATTTTATGCATATTTTCTATATGGGTTCAACAAATCGGTCAGTATCATTCAAAATATTGTAATCTACTGATTCTGATGGTATCATTTGTTTATCACCGCAAGACCTAATTGTAAAATAATTCTGTTATTCTTATTTTTCCGTGCTTTTTATACTGAACTGAGAAAAAATATTCAAAAACAAGTTGATTACCACGCCGTAATGAATATCTTATGAAAACATTTTCAACACTTTTCTAGATGGGTTCAGTCATGTGGATGATATAGTTTGACAAATATTGAAATGTGGTTTTCAAAAATGATCTTATATCATGCACGCAAGGTCTAGTTTCTGGATGAGCATAATTTGTTTTGTGCAATGTGGTTAAAGCTGAACAATTTCTTAATTCGAACGCGAATTTATCACCTTAAGTGGATTATTTTTCATAAAAGTATGATATTCACACAATCAGTGTGAAATTCTTAGCTCAATGATGGCCATGAAATTGTGTAAAAATATATAATATTTCATCGCGGTTCTGAGTTGTGTCCGACTTGCCCACAGGTCAAGCTGGTGTATAATTATGATGATTTATATTTCAAGAATTGGTATAATCAAATATGTAATATTTTTGTGATTAAATTAAAAAAAAATTTGTCCCGAAGTTTGAAGAAAATTGTATGTCTACTTTTATTGTATCTAGAATTGGCTGGCGCCATGTGAACCCATAGACCCCATGTTGAAGGAAATTATCTGCGCTACCTAGTATTTTATATACCGTGCCATCTTCCACACGCATAGCTATAGCGTTGTTATATAGCCTTGGCCTTGGCTATAGCAGTATATCTTAACGAAGAAGTTCTCCGCAATGAAGGCTCCCTACGCAGAAGGCACGTGAACTTTCAACTGAAGAGCAGAGTGCAGGGGCCACCGCTCTGACGTCACCCACGGAACGTATTGGCCAATCAGCGGCGGGCGGTGCACCTTCCGTAGCATGGTTGTAAACTTGCGACCCGCCCGACCCGGTGACCCGACCTGAGATTACGAAAGGTCAAAAATGTAACACAATGCGAGTAATTAACTCCCAAACAGTTGTGTCAAATTTGGGTGCGCTGCGCGCCGCCGTTTTTCTGCTATTTCGGAAAAATGGACCTCATTTGGCCTCCCACCGATTTGCCCCCCCCCCCCAACCGACGGCTGGATTCGCCAGCGTCTGTAACGAATGACCATGTTGTAAGGGGGCACACTGGGGATCTCAGCCGTCGCTTTGGGGCTCTTTTTTGGCAAAAAGGACACATTTTTTTTTCTCCTCGATCTGGCCGTTCACCTTATTTTGTATTGAGTTTACCAATTCTTTTTATAGAGGGAAAACAAATAAACACGATATTCCGTAGCAATATATGCTACGAAATACAGGTAAGGGGAGAGGTGGCACGTTCTGTCAAGGCCATTCTGTTAGCGGGGTTTTCTCGGAACTTCACGCAAGGTATATTTGTTTCGTAACAAATGTTCTTTGTGCTTGAGAAGCGGTACTATCAAAGAAAAACATGCTGTGACCGTGATTGTCAACGAAAAGTTTGTTTTTCACAGTAATCAAACTTTGTTAAGTGAACGAAATTTTGGTTAGAGGCCATCAGAGAATTGTAATTACTTAATTGCTGACATTGGGGGCGACCCGAGTCGAGAATATGTGCTGAGCGTTATTTTCTGTCCAGTCTCCATTTTTTTTCAGTAAAAACGAAAAAAATGTGACCTATGTCAGTGGGGCAGGTTTGTCACCATTGGGGTAGGTTCGTCACTGAATCTGTTCATGATTCTAGTCCGCGCTTATAAACACCTACAATGATTGCTGTTTTTACATATATTTATCGCCACTATAAGGTAAAAATAATCGGGTGGGCGATGCAAGCTCATATTATTCGTGCTTAAGGCTTTCAAGTAATATTCACTGTGGGATTTCTATGGCGATCTAGGCTTCGAGTTTGAAGGGATGAGTTTTGCTACGCTTCGTTGCGAAAAGTTGTTGACGGGGGGGGGGGAGGCGTCAGGTCGTAGCGCAAAGAGTCGTTTACGGATGGGGGGGGGGTCGGGCCTCATTGCAAAAGATTCTATCACTGGGCCCGTGGAGACAGTTCAACGCGTTTTTCTTACCACTGGCTGTGGTAGATCTTTGAGTCCACAGGGGGGGGGGGGATTTCAAGGCATTGCGGTGGAAATCCCCCACCCCCAGTTAACATGTTAAAATATGGCCTGATTCGTGCATGAATAACCAAGAAAAACGCAAAAATGCAGTGTTGGGATCGTTTATGGCCGTCATTTTCTACACTATTGATGATGGCAATGAATTCAACCTTCTCTCACCCTGCAGGGACGCTACAGATGACCGTTCGGTGATAAAAGGAAGTTCCTCATCAGTGACAGAACGTGCCCCCATAGGTGACAGAACGTGCCCCGTATATGGGGCAGGCTCTGTCAGATGAGGCATCGACACATTATCGACACTGGTGTCGAAACAAACTGAGATACCACTTCAACCCCTAAAAACGATTTGAAGCTATTGATGTACGTAACAGTATTGGAAAGTATCAATCACTAGCTCTTAATAGTGTGTCCTCCAGGAAAAATTAGCAAAAAAGTACAATTTTCCAGTGGGTGTTGGCTGAAATGACGAAACAAAATATGTGCGTATTTAAGCTTTTGCAGCATTTCAACATAAATTTCCATGTTATNGTATAATCCCTTAAACCTTCAGCAGATATGGCAACGTAACCAGTAACCTATACCCGGTTATTCGCCTCCCAGTAATTCCAGAGATCAAAACAATCTAATAACTCCAGAGATCAGAACTCAAAGGACACTGGCTGACCGTGCCATGGAAACACGTCGTGTGAGGTCCTCCTTCCGGCGAACACCCACGAAGAGAGTCAGCGCAAACACATTGCTCAAATGACGCAGCCCTCTGCCTCACCAGCATCGATCCCTCAGCTCCAAAGCAGAGCAAACCGAACGGAAATTCTACAAGTCACCGCTCCAAAACCAACATGGCGCCGGACGCTGGCTGTACCTACATCCGCTGGTAGCGCCGTCTGGCGGATGGTTCCATTTACTCACAGTTGTGAGGGTCAACACGGGTTCAGCAGGGGTCAGAATAATTGTCAGCAGTGGTTGATGTATCGTGTGCCAGGCTGGTTAACCAGTGCCGGTCAAACCGTTAGGCCATGTGTGGTAAGGAGGTGATGGGAAAAGCGTTGCAACTTGGCATAGGGTGAGAAGGCTTTGATGATAACACCTCACCCTCCCTGCCGCAGCCTCTCTCAGCAGTGCAAATATAGGAGCAGCCTTCTTTGGGCAGCAGTAGGCGTAGATGTTATCAGAAATATTTAAAAATAGAAGTCAGTCGGAGAACGTCAAGGAGCGAGGGACGATACCTACAAATATCCAGCCAATAATGGAGACTAACAGCGACCAACTCGACATCACGTGCTCCAGCTCTAAGTTCCTCAACCAGTCGTGCCACTCAGTTACCAGACAAACAGCATGATCCCGGTTTGTTGGCACGTGCCCTCCGCCTCCCTCCTCGTCCCCAGCCTCTGCCTCTGCTCCAGGTTAGCAGCGGCTCTGCTCCTGGTCAGCGAGCCCCTCTGTACTGCCAATCCACCTTCCTTCCACGCCCTGGGAGGTGCCCGTCTGTACTGCCGATCCACCGACCTTCCTTCCACGCCCTGGGAGGTGCAAGTCATCACCAATGAATGAAGAATGCTCCGGTGTACTGCAGGGAAACGTCTAGGATCTCTGCAGGGAGGAACCTTTGAAAGGAGCTGATATGGGTGCGCTGCACGGTTTCAGGGATGGGTGCCATTCAAATAAGATTAAAGTGCATTGTGTTTGTGCGAAGACTGATTGTGATTACCAGGCGGGGATGATAATACTGTAATGGTGTGAATATAGTTACGCAACGGGACAGGGACGTTATCTTCCCGAGGACAGGTTCAAAAAAGTGTCAAGAATAGCGTCACGAACACGACAAAAACACAATGAGCACAAATAACATAGGAGAATTAGGAGAGAGTAAGATCACAATAATCTGAAAAATTACATTCTATGAAGATTATCAGTAAGTGATTAAATTCAACACAAAATTAAATGATAAGATCATAGCAAAATCAAAAATCACCAGACGAAATTTCAAAGTCTTAGCAAACAGATTCTAGGTACTAGGGCACGTGACTACGAGTCGCTTGCAACTAAATAGTAGAATTGAGGGGATTGTTTGAAATCTTAAAACTTGCTATGAAGATGCTGAAACACTTGCATGAAGAATCTCTAGAATACTCTGCTTCTTAAGCAAGCTGTATTTGTGTTATAGGATTCCTGAACACTTGCTGAAGATTCAATAGAAACTATGTCTTGCGCTGTATTTAAACTTTGCCATTATAGTTTAACGAAATTTCATTTAGATGCGGTCTTTCATAACCCGCTTAACAAGAGACTATGCCAGAAATCCGAATGCTACCGTCAACGGCCAGAGCTGTGAATAATTTTTACCAGGAATCTTCGAGAAACAGGAGCTCAAGCTTCCGACCTCAGAGAACTTGCCAAACAAATAAATTGCCACTACCATACACTTACCGCCTTCGGGGGTCCGGCATGGTAGGAGCACCGGTTAGCTCCGTAGTAAATGTCTTCGACCACGAAGCAGCCCGGTAATCAAATCCCGTAGGATGCCGGTTCCGGGAGTGAGCCCCGCCACCGGATGCAAGTTTACAGATCATGCTACGGAAGGTAGCACCGTCCGCGTTGTGAGTCGTGCTTACGTCACCTCCTCGGCGCAGGCCGGTTAGAGGTGCGCCGGCTCGTGGAGTGTGCGCCGCCGACGCAGCCGTCCCCCGGCCCCGTAAGCGCGGCTGCGTCGGCGCGAGGTGTGCACGGTTCATGGGAGGGTTTCGAACGGGCAAATGCGCAGGCAGCTGTATCGGCGAGAGAATGAACGAACGAGGAATGAACACCCCTTCTAACTCAGCTCCTATTGAACGAAGACTAAAACCAAAAACACTTTAAAACATCGTCAAAAAACATTTGTAAACTATTTCATATTATTTTCGCTCAGGTCAAAATTGCGCGGGCGTAACCATGGCAACCAAGGGTTGCGCCACCTTCCGAAAGTAGCGAGGGACGGAGGCATTTCGAAGTCGATTCTTTCCATGCAACGTCCATAAGCGTAATGTTAAAATCTGGAATTTATTAGGGACGCGTCCCCCGTCCCCCCTTTGGGCCACCCTTTGATGACAACGAGCGTGAGTGCGAGACTCGCTCATGCCCCAATAAGAAGTCTATGTAACGTGCGGCTTCTGAGCGTAGCGGCTATGCATACACTTGCAGGGGCGGCGCTGGGGTCTGAGACTAGGTAACAGGCAACTTCTATATAAAAACATCGATAATCTCTGTCATTAACAACCATCAAAAAAATACATCATTAAAAAAGAAAAAAAACAAAAAAAAAAAATCAAAAGAAAAATAAAAGTTGATCAATAAGAAAAACAAAAATTAAAAAAATTAAATAAATACACAACAAATAGAAATTCAAAACAACAAAAAAAAATTAATACTTCACATCTCATATCGATTATATTTCATAATATAGGTGCTTCGATACTACTTCATAATATAGGTGGCTAGAAGCCGCAGTCTCCAACCCATCTCCAACTCCAACCAACCCATATTCCACACGTATAGCTATAGCGTTGTTATAATATAGCCTTGGCTATAGCAGTATAGCACTCCTAATTTAATAACGAAGAAGTTCTCCGCAATGAAGGCTCCCTAAGCAAAAAGGCACGTGATTTGAGGAGCAGATTGCAGGCGCCACCACCGCTCTGTGACGTCAGCCACAGAGCGTATTGGCCAATCAGCGGCGGGCGGTGCACCTTCCGTAGCATGATTGTAAACTTGCCGCCCGGATCAAATCCCTTGGCTCCGAGAGGAGGGAATCCCCAGGGGGTGTCAACCCCAGGCCCCTCCCCCTCCCCGGCACCATAGCCTCCGGGAAACATGGCGCAAAGCATGCACCCCGATTGAAAAAAAGAGAAAAAAAAGGATCCGGCAATGACAGTAATGACTTTTGGTGTGGTATGTTATGTGCCAGCTACTGAGAAGCGACGACTTTGAGCCGGCCCGGACCAGTGTTGGGCGTGTTTTGGTGGCTAGTTTTTTGGCCCACCCCGTTTCCGGTTACATTCACTCCCTCCCTCTTGCATGCCGCCCACACCAACAATGTCCTTGGCGCCCTGCCATTAACACCCATCCCTGTCCACTGTCCAGTGCAGTGTCTCGCCGTGATCTCCGGGCTCGGAATTAAATTTCTCTGGGACTTCAGAACGGAGGCACTCCGACACATCAATGTTGTGACAATTACGTCGGGAAGCACACCACATAAAGGGAAAATGTCCCATGCCGCTTGAGAACCTGAAGGTAACTTCACGCAATGGTCACAATGGTCACAGTAAAGTTGCGCGCACTTGGTGCCAGTCGCAATGGGCTGAAAGGAATAGGGGTCACCCACTTTGGCTAAGTTCTGCAGCGCTCAGCCGCTGTCTGTTGGGAATATTGTTGTAGTGGTTAAATAAAAAAACTTCACGTGTCTTTTAAAACCTGAAAAATTTAAATAGCACCAGAGTTATTAACAAATCACTAAATATTACATATTTCCCCAATAAGCTAATAATTTCAATATTATTTTATACATAACATAATTAGTTTGATTGGATTTTCAGTACAAGTAAGTCAAAACCAGTTTCAATAAACAAGTTGAAAATCGGTCACCTTCGCACGTGGGCAAGTGCGTAAGATTTTGCACCTCTGCCCGAGGAGATCAGCTGGTAAGTGAGTCCGCCCGACTTCTCACCAGGAGATCAGCTGGTTAGAGAGTCCGCCCGACTTCTCGCCAGAAGATCAGCTGGTAAGTGAGTCCGCCCGACTTCTCACCAGGAGATCAGCTGGTAAGTGATTCCGCCCGACTTATCACCAGGAGATCAGCTGGTAAGTGAGTCCACCCGACCTCTCACCAGGAGATCAGCTGGTTAGTGAGTCCACCCGACTTATCACCAGGAGATCAACTGGTAAGTGAGTCCGCCCGACTTCTCACCAGGAGATCAGCTGGTAAGTGAGTCACCCGGGACTTCTCGACCAGTCGAAGATCAGCTGGAGTTAGTGAGTCCGTTCGACTTCTCACCAGGAGTTCAGCTGGTAAGTGAGTCCACCCCGACCTCTCACCAGGAGATCAGCTGGGTAAGTGAGTCCGGTCCGACTTCTCACCAGGAGATCAGCTGTTAGTGAGTCCACCCGACTTTCTCACCAGGAGATCAGCTGGTTAGTGAGTCCACCCTACCTCTCACCAGGGAGAATTCAGCTGGTGTGAGTCCACCCGACTTCTCACAGGAGATCAGCTGGTAAGTGAGTCCACCCGACTTCTCACCAGGAGATCAGCTGGTAAGTGAGTCCGCCCGACTTCTCACCAGGAGATTAGCTGGTAAGTGAGTCCACCCGACCTCTCGCCAGAAGATCAGCTGGTAAGAGAGTCCGTCCGACTCTTCACCAGGAGATCAGCTGGTTAGTGAGTCCACCCGACCTCTCACCAGGAGATCAGCTGGTAAGTGAGTCCACTCGACTTCTCACCAGGAGATCAGCTGGTTAGTGAGTCTGCCCGACCTCTCACCAGGAGATCAGCTGGTAAGTGAGTCCACCCGACTTCTCACCAGGAGATCAACTGGTTAGTGAGTCAGCCCAGTGAGTCCACCCGACTTCTCACCAGGAGATCAGCTGGTAAGTGAGTCCACCCAACTTATCACCAGGAGGTCAGCTGGTAAGTGAGTCCACCCGACTTCTCACCAGGAGTTCAGCTGGTAAGAGAGACCACCCGACTTCTCACCAGGAGATCAGCTGGTTAGTGAGTCCACACGACTTTTCACCAGGAGATCAGCTGGTAAGTGAGTCCACCCGACCTCTCACCAGGAGATCAGCTGGTTAGAGAGTCCACCCGACTTCTCACCAGAAGATCAGCTGGTTAGAGAGTCCACCCGACCTCTCACCAGGAGATCAGCTGGTTAGTGAGTCCGCCCGACTTCTCACCAGAAGATCAGCTGGTAAGTGAGTCCGTCCGACTTCTCACCAGATCAGCTGGTAAGTGAGTCCGCCCGACTTCTCACCTGGAGATCAGCTGGTTAGTGAGTCCGCCCGACTTCTCACCAGAAGATCAGCTGGTTAGTGAGTCCACCCGACTTCTCACCTGGAGATCAGCTGGTAAGTGAGTCCACCCGACTTCTCACCAGATCAGCTGGTAAGTGAGTCCACCCGACTTCTCACCAGCTGACCAGACAGCTGTGAAGCCGCGCCGCATTGAGCAGCAGCTCGGCAGACCAGCTTACAATGGCTCTCCTCAGCTCTAACTGTGACCCGTGCAGTCTGCCGCCGATGATACGGACGATAGTACGGACGATAAACCAGCCGATGATTCGCCCGATAACCCGAGCGATGCCCTCCGAGCGACAGTGACCCCGGCTAGACCCCGGCGTGACCCTGACGTTGACCCCCGCCGGTGAGACTGACGCTGATACTGCAGCGCTAAGACGGGGTGATCCAAGCGTGATCTGGTCGTGATCTGGTCGTGACCTGTCCGTGATCTAGGCGTGATCCAGCCGTGACTCGGTCACGGGTCTGCTTTGCGATGAAAGCGAGAGTGGGCTGCGGTCGTTGCGGTGTCACGGGTGGGGGACAGATGAATGACATGTCTGCTACATTGCCAGACTGTGCCACTAGTCTGTATCACAGTCTGCATCACAGTCTACACACCAGTCTGCGGTACATCAGTCTACAGTTCAGTCGGTCTCCCAATGTGTACAGCGCAGGTCTGCGGTTAGCAGTATGTGGTCAGTCTGAGCACTCTGTACACGAGGTAGGGCGGATGTGGGATGCAGTTGAAAACACGCCACTAATGTAAAACGTGCTGGTGGCTGCGACGGCAGGAAGGCGTTACGGCCTTGCACAGTGGTATAATATATATATATATATATATATATGGCATGATTGCATATGTAATATTGTTATGCCTTAGTTATCATAATACAGTTAATCTACAAACTAATGTTCTCAAGGCGGCAATAGCAATGTTCATTGAGACCACACGTTGCAGCTTGCACGTCACGTTGCAGCTTCTCATGGCAATCCAGCCATTCCACCAGCCACACCGCAGAGCGAGCTGAGTAGATTATACCCTCGGGCACTGAAGCGGCGCCGCCCTCCACAGCTAATGATCTTGTCGTGCGCCACCCCCTCCCCCGCCTCAACTGGGCGCAGTGCGGTCACTCACCTCCCTGAGGGCACATGGTTGGCCGTCACCGTGCTGGATTCATGGCAGACGGACAGACGGGCAGACGGGCAGACGGACAGACGGGCAGACGGACAGACGGGCAGACGCGAGCCACGCACTGATCCGCCTGGTTTGTGGCCAGCGATGGTAGGTAGAGATGGAGAGGAGAGACAGTAGGTGGTCTGCTGGGAGGAATAACGCGATAACGCCACCGTAGGTGGAGAATGAGTGCTTCAAGAACGATCTGCGGCTCTCCGAAAGTCGTCAATGCTCTTGCAGTTTGTCCATCGGAAGATGTTGAGAAGGCGCTCAACTCGATCGCACAAATTTACCGATGTTTCACCGCGAGTGTCAAGCTGCACGAGATGGCGCTCTCATTCAGCACTGCTCGATCAACACGACGAGATCGACTCACTTCGAAACGACACCAGCCAGCGAGAGAGAAAGAAGCGAGTCAACGACTCAACGCTGAGCGAGTCACTGCTAATCGCGTCACGACGAAGCCCTCGAGTCAACCTGCGACTCGTGCACCACTGAGAAGCACTGCACTATTGTCTCGCGCAGCACACCGCACCGTCCTCTCCCTCTCTCGCGCCGCGGGACTCTCGCAGCTCAGTGCGGTCACAGTCAGTCAGTTCACAGCCAAACGCTCCAGCCGCCGCCCCTGCTTCCCTCTCTCGGCAGCTGCGAGAGTCGACAGTGCTATGCTGCTGCCACCTAGCGCACAGGTTATGAGTTATAGGTATAGGTGGCACTAGCGTCGACCAGGTGTGGTTCTGGTGAGTGCGGCTCTGGCCACCTACCGGGAGGGTCAGGAGTTGTGGGTATAAGTGGCGCTAGTGTTGGCCAAGTGCGGTACGAGAGGTTGGTGGGTAATTTATGGGTTTCGCTGACCCTTGGTGATGGCTGGGATGTGATAATGACTGGAAGGTAATGAAGGCTCTCGTGGCGCGTGAGACTGGCTGAAGTGGAAAACAAATGGATCAGAGAGTGTCCAGGGGAAATTGGCAGAGGTCAGGAGAGTTGGGACATTAGCTGTGTTGTTTTGACCTTTAGCCGACTGACCCCCGGCGTCATCTGTCAAATAGACACCCCTAAGTAATACCCAAATACATTTAACTGCTAGGTGGAACAACTGAAGTCAATTTGTACGCTTAGCCATGAAACAATATGAGCCTTCAGTTCAAGCTTCGCCAGCATAGTTTTAATATTTTCGATACCTTAATCGGTAATGAAGCCTGCAATGAAACACATCATCAGCGTAGTATTTGCACGTAAACCAGCCATATACTATATAGTTAAAGGTGCATAGTAGCAAGACACAAATGTGCGTAGCCTATACCTATACTAGTTGAAAATGCGGAAGTTATTTATGCATGGCTTTATGCGATTTTACCAACCTATTGTAAAATACTTTTTTTTAATTCACATATCGCCAACAGGCACTAATGCCCATTATAGACGAAGTCAAGTGATAAAATACAGATATAAATAATCATACACATCACATATGCACAAAAAAAAAACCAACACAGAAATAAAATAAAAATAAAAATAAAAATAACATAAAATAAAAAGAACCACGCAATTAGGCTAGACAAGAGTCCGACAGGTATTTCTTCATATCATACAGCATACATATTCTGCGACATAGGCTAAACAGATGATTTAAAAATGACAAAAACCGTCTACGAAGAAATCTACCTGGGGATTTTTTAGGATAAAAGCGTTCGCTAAAAGGTTACAAGTCTAACAAACGTCCCCATTCTTCACACGTGGAGACGCGATCGCGAACGGCACTCATTAAAATGCTGTTTATTCCGTGTCGGACGGCGCGGTATATGAAGTGAAAAACAGCTTACAGAAAAGAGGAATTCGGTTTTGCCAAGAGAAAATTTCCTGAGATAGACAAGGTCAGGCCTGTACGCGCCGCGCATTCAATAGATGGGATATGGAAAGAAGTTGAGCAAACTGCGGTATTCTGAGCGGACGAGTCTGTCGTGCCTCTGGCTCTGGCGGCTATCCAAACAAGATTTTGTGCTGTACCTTTTCCAATTCGCTTTAATGGGTTTTAGCTGCACCTGACGATAACACTCCCATATTCTAGAATTGACTGACATTGGGTAGTAGTCACAAGCAAGCGCTTTTCGGTCAAATTTCTGCCTAGGAAGGCCTGTTTTAAATGATCGGATTAGGAGACCCAAAGCCCGGTTCCTTTTTGTCACCATACTGTCTATTATGGGCCGAAAATGTGAGCTTGGAGGTCCCAATATGACTTCTAGACAACTTCCGTAACGTGGCAGGGAGAATGTTGATACAGTAGGTGTGAAAGGGACAGGGTTCTGCTTGAGAGTGATTGTGAACGCAACACACTTTTGAGGGTTTAGGGAGTTGCCAGTCGGTCAGAACCATTTATCATAGATTTGGAAAAAGATCAAGCTTGAAGAGGCTCACAGTCAGCCTAGAATGAGATTTGCCGGTAGATTTTGACGTCGGTCCGCATACATTGATGCTTTTATATTATGCTGAGTCTTATGAATTCAATCTAACTAACTAATGCTGACCATTCTGGAAAATGCGATAATATTAATGTGACACTTTCTAATGCAACTAACCTTTCTATAAAATGATATTTGTGACATTTTTAGTCAAGCTCTTCGAAACGAATCCAGCAGCATAATGTTGTCAATGAATTGATAGTGTAGGTAACATGTTACCTTTTTTGCTTCATGCCCAATATGCATGAGCTCAAATACTTCTGTAAGCAAATTCCTACATCAGATTTGGTATATTTCACACGCGAATTGAGGTTGAATTGAGGTGTGTGGAAATGCAAAAGATCTCGGGTATCACCTGCGCTACAAATAAAGTGAAAATTATGAAACATATCACCCTAAATACCTACTTGTGATATCTCCTATAAAACAATTATAATGATGGACAAGGCATCGTAAGGTAAGTGCTAGTTTTGCCGCCATAACCTTCATGTGTATGCGATAAATCAGCGTGTTTGTCCATTTATGTTCCTGTTTAGCATAAACCCCACGTGGTGTAAGTCCATCCGGAGACCCTGGATGACCTCAGAATATTCAGTACAGCATTTCACCTGCCTCTATACGTCGTCCATGATGTCGACTTGTTGGAGCATCCCTAACAAGCTGTAATCTTATGTCAGAGTGATCAAGTGACCTTTATAAACATACATTAGACTGTACATTATGCAGTTTAGAAACGATATGTTTCTGAATTAGAAAGGACAGACACTTCATTTTTGTGTGAACAATTGTATTCAGCTTCGAAAGTCTTACGGATCGCATTGCTGGCTTCTCCTTCTCGGATAAACATGAGCTTATGTTTTAATGATGCGATAATGATTTGGGCTTAGGGGCGCCGCAACTTGTCAGGTTATGTGGCGCCCATAACCTTTAGGTAAGGCGAAAGCTCGTAAAATGGAAATCAGCAACATGTTTGCGACACAAATCGCAGAAGGCAACCATCAACTGTCTACTACAGACACACGCTAACTGCATCACGGATTTCATTCGTAATGCTCAGTTCGTCTTACTTTTGTATGGACAACAGCTAATAAATTGAAAGTCGGCATATGAGCTACAGTATTTTCCTGTGTTTCAGTCTCACTATTCCTATACTAACCGCACTA
>VOPJ01005151.1:0-24005 GCA_014673585.1 Semibalanus balanoides | reverse complement strand
TTTCTTCACTTCTCAGTCAGTTATTTACTGATTCAAGTAAAACGAACTGTTGCTCAGGTATTTGATGGTGCTTTGCGCCTTGTGATCATTTTCACCCATGCGCTCTGTTTGCGGCTAAGACGTATCCGTGTCACCGTAGTCGTTAGGTAACTGTGATAGCAAACTGGCTAAGCTTTCAGTTTCATCAGCTGCTTCGGGTTTCACGTTACGATCATTAAACCCTGATGGTTCTCGTCACACTGATGCAGCGGCAGCTCAGATATACTGAGCCTACCGGCGACGGCCCGGCGCTTTCTATTCGTCGGTTGTCAGCGGTGTAAAGTGCGCTTGTTACAGAGAACTTTGCTCCCTGGCAACGGTGCCTGTTTTGCCGTCATTGTCGGTCGATGCTGGTCCCAGGTTTCCGGTATCCGGACGGTGACGTGTAGGTACACTGTGTTTCGCCGGGCGCGGCGGACGGTGAACGGCTTACCAGCTTGTCGGCCAAAGTAAGCCTGAACCAAAGCCAAATACATTTTTGTTTTATGCGGGAATCTGCATAGCTCTACGATGTGCGGTTGCGTTGTGCACATAACAACTGGGCCTGGCACATAATGGGTTATGCCCGGACCTGTATGTGCTATCGGACTCGTATGTAGCCGGCCGGGCGTGCCCGCTGCAGGCGCAGCCGGTCCAGCGGATGGCGGGGGTCAGTCGGTTGACATTTCGATCGCCGACCGCGATACCACATAGTCGCGGTACACAGCGTCAAACTGTCAGCACAAAGGCTGCAAAGCTAGCTGCCGTGCAGAGTGCACCACGATTTTCCTGCATTGCATGGCGAGGTAGTTGGAGGCGAAATTATAAATTGAGTATTACCATTTACCCAAGCACTTTGTTAAAAGTGAATCCCTCGCAAGTGTTCGCACAAAAGCAACGATGAATAAATCATTCAAGCTCAGATGCTGCAGTGAATAATTTATTTTACAATTATGCCGCTTTTGGGTGGTTCATTACATCGAAAAGTGTAATTGCTGTGCGGCAGATCAGGTGTAAAGACGTAAGAACAGCTCTACTTCCACAAAATATTGCGACGTAGTTCACACAAGTTATATATGACGAGTTTGAGCGCTTGAGTTCTGGTTTATGTTATGTTTTCGGTCCCATAGTGTTGTCCTGGTAAGCTTTCTTCTGAAGTTGAACAGCCGAGGTTAGTCTATTACTTGCCGGTGTTTGTATGCCACTATTGTAACTTGTTCTTCTCAGTCGCGGCGCCCGTAAGCCGTAATCGGCATTATCCCCTCATCACAGCCGGTGTCTGTCTGTCTGTGTCTGTTGCAGACGGAGCACAAGCTGCCATGTCTGTACCTGATGGACTCGATCCTGAAGAACGTCGGCAAGCAGTACGTGCAGCTGTTCACCCAGAACATAGTGTCGACGTTCGCCGGCGTGTTCGAGAAGGTAACATGAGTGGCAGCGCGGCGACCTGCCCCGGTTACATCCGCTCCTCTTGCAGCTGCTGCCCAGCGGCGGCGGCGGCGGCGGCGGCGGGCGGCGGGCGGACGGCACGGGAACAACAGCACGGCCACTGCTTGGAACAGAGTCACCGCCAGGCGGCGGCACACTGCAGGTTGACAGAAACATGTGCGTCTGACTGGCACTAGTGTCTGTTGAGCCTACGGCCCTCCCATTAGGCCTAAGTTTAGATCAACATTGTGGTTTTCGTTGTTCTTCACCCCACGCCCCCCCCCCCCAGCCCCACCACCTGTTTTCCACCCGTGATTTCGCTACGTGTGTGCAAGTTTCCTGCTCCTAGATAAAGGTAATCCAATGGATAACGTCAGTAACGAATGCTTATTATTAGCTCTTGCTAGTATGTGTTTGTGATTCGAAACTTAACCCTTTGGAACCTTTACTTGGGAGTGGATAAGTGATATTCATTCTAGGAAAGGAGTGGAATAACTCCCAAAATCCCTCCACACAGACGCTTAAAACTCCCAATCCTCAGTACTCTGGCCCCTTCCTCTCTGTGTGGTCTTCTGTCCCTTCCCCTGACTCCCCGCCCGTCTCCTATTCCCCCCGTTACCGTCCCTGATACCGTGGCACGCATAGGTACAGTCGGTCTATTATGTATCTTCCCTTTTTTAATTTCTAAAACTCATTTAGTTTTACTTATGTGTACATTGAGGACTGATTCAAGGAAACAGATGAGGGTGCCTACTGATTAGGGTACGTACCACATGTTCCCTTGTATCAGTCACAGATACAAGATATATGCAGATATATGCACACAGAAGTGAAATTACCGCAGTTTTAGAAACTAAAGAGAAGATACATAATAGACCGGCTGTACATCTGCGGATTGATAAACACATACACATTTGTCCAAAAGTGGTTAGTTGTGTTGATAGGGTTTTTGAGGTTTCAAATTAGGCATTCGTATCAGTCCTTTTATCCACCTTCGGTGCTTTGCATTGCTTTCATTTTCATTTCCACTCGCAATGTCTGGTTGTAGCGACTAAAGCCGCCTTCACACCGGACGCGGACTACGCGTCCACATGCGGACTCCGCCGTCCCCACGCGTAAACGCTGCAATGTCATATTTGATTTACAAGGTCACTGCGATGACCTGAGGTCACCTAGTTTCAGTACGGCTGATGAAATCGTGTGCACTGAATTGATTGGTGCTTACGGCGATAAAATCGGTCCAGCCGTTGCTGAGATTTCATGTTGCTGCTCAAACTTAACACCGCAGTTTGGGCAGCAGCATGGAATCTCAGCAACGGCTGGACCGATTTTATCGTCGTTAAGCAACAATCAATTCAGTGCACACGATTTCATCAGCCGTACTGAAACTGGTGACCTCAGATCATCGCAGTGACCTTGTAAATTAAAATAGGCATTGAAGCGTTTACGCGTGGGGACGCGGAGTTTGCATGTGGACGCATAGTCCGCATCCGGTGTGAAGGCGGCTTAAACACTACGCAGTTTTAAAAGCAACGTGAATGAAAACAGCCGCGCGACTCGACGCAATGGTTGCCATGGATACCAAAGATGTCCTGACAAGCGCTGACCGACGGGTTAAACGTATTCACTTCATTTTTCTGTTCTGAATACCCAAACTGAGTTATGATAACTGGAAGCCTAGAAAACTGATTAGGGAATGAAAATGTTACCCGTAAATGTGATGTAGATGTATCCCGTCCGTCAGCTCAGGACATCTTTGGTATCCATGGTAACCGGTTGCGCGGCTGTTTTCAGTCGTGTGTCGCCTGAAAATCGCGTTGTGCGAGGCCTGAGGCCTTCCTAGTTTATAGCGATTGAATAATTTATTATTGCCAACACTTGTACGGGTTCCTGTTCGCTTACACATATTTGAGTGGCGATTCTTACGAACAAATCAGCTTAAAGCTTAAGCTAGCCTCGGATGGTACTCATTGTTCATTGTTTGTGCATTGTTTGTTCATTGTATGTTCATTGTACTCATTGTTGTCGTTTAGTCAGCTGGCGATCACTACCTTAAATGGTAAATACGGTTCGGGGTTGCATGGCATCCTGTGTTTTATTCGTTGCATGGCTGTCCTGGAAATTGCGCAGTTTACTAATGGCCAGTGGTTTCCTCTCTCGAACAGGTGGTCGTTGCCGGCTGCCGTACCGTGTGTTCCGAGCGGTGTGTAGTCATACACCATCTCGCGTTGTGCTGACGTCACAGTGTCCAGTTCCGAATCCGGAGGCGCAGCAGCAGCAGTGTCGTGCGCGCGTTCCCCGCTGCTGACGCCTGACCATTCGGCGCCTCGTTGCTGCCCCCCGCTGCCCCCCGCCTGTTGCAAGCAGCATAGTACACAACATATCGGCCGGGCCGTTGGCTGCCTCGCTGCCCGGCTACGGCCTCCTGACGACGACGTGTGTGCCAACATTCTGTTATGTAGCAGTGTGTTACAATAAAACAGTCCAGCCAGTGTACGCAGTTTCGTTCGCCTGTAGCACTTGCACGAACGAACGAAACATAAACGAGTAACACAAGTCGTTGTCTGTCGGAATTGAAAGACTGAACTTCGTCAGCGTCATTGAGAGATGACCGATGTGCAGATTCGAGAGCGGAATTACAAGACGCCTGGTGCCTGCTGGGTTTCCTTGATCGGCTTCTTGGACACATCTAGCGAGGCGTCACATATTACATAGCATTGATTAGTTGTTCTTGTAGTTGCGACCATGGGCGGCATGTGACCTTCGCTGTCGGTCCGCCCTAAAACCCCAATCATCACCATCATAGTTGTATGTTAATGTTGTATGTTAAGTTGTATGTTAATGGAATATGTTCCGCGCACCAATAACCTCTGCCAACCGCACCAGCCAACGCACCAATAACCTCTGCCAATAAGCCGTTGAACACTCGACGCGGGGCAGGTCCGGCCAAATAAACGAATGCCGAACTTCCTCGCCCGAGATAGTTTGCACCTGCACACAGTAACGGCAATGCTTCGCTCGCCACAAGACGAAGAGTTCCTGGAATATGTCTTACACTCCGTCCGGTGAGGCGGGATGTCTGGACCAGTGGCTTTGCGTTGAACGTAGTGATTTGCGTGCTGTTACTCGACTCGACAAAACACTTGTTTGCTGCTCTTCTACACAAAGCACTGGTGTTCATCGATCTACTTCACAAAACACTAGTGTTTGATTATCGACTCTACAAACGCTTGTGTCTGTTGTTAGTGTTCGAGACAAAACGTGTTATCGTAAAGCTTGGTTGCCCGGAGTTCCGTGGAATTGACTCGTGTGGTGATCCTTTGTATCCCGACGTGACCGCTGGACGGGTGTTGTTTGGCTCTGAGCCGTCGCCGACGGTAAGGGCGACTTCAGATGGGCCTGTTCCCGTCGCAGCTTCTAGCGCCCCCTCAAAAACCTGCAATAACAACACTTGGTCTAGTCGTATTCTTTAACACAGAGCAGTTGCAGTTGGAGCAACTCAGAGGAGAAAAGAAGCGGTTAGAGGCGCGACTGGAACAGGCCCAATGTGGGCAAGGTGTGTTTTAGCTGGGCGTGCCTGGTGTGCCCAGGCACCATGTGTTCCTGTGTGTGGGGCTGTGGACATGACCCCTGCACCGACTGGCAGGGCCAAGTGTAGCCCCGGCACCGGATGTCGAGGGCTGGATGTAGTCCTGTGTGAGGGCCGTGGCCGGATGTGACCCTGTGTGAGGGTCGGGGCCGGATGTGACCCTGTGTGAGGGTCGGGTGTGACCATGTGTGGGGGCCGGGTGTGACGATGTGTGAGGGCCGGGTGGCATATTTCCCAAGTGTATACAGCTGGCGAGCTTGTTTGGAAATAGCAACCACTTGGGGGACATAAGTCAGTCAAAAAATAGATATTGCTTTGATTTTTTCGGGGGGCATCGTTCATACTTGGTTCTCATATATCTCCCAGTTTTTGAATATTTTTGAAAAGTTTGATTTTTATAAATTGTTTCCCCAAAAAACTGTTTTTTTCATCTCAAAAACTATATAAAATATATTTTCAAACTTAATATTTTTTAACATTTAAAAAACACAAAAAAGGGAGACATATTAGAGACCAAAGTATGAACGATGTTTTTTTTAACATTAAAAAACACAAAAATGGGAGACATATTAGAGACCAAAGTATGAACGATGTTCCCCAACAAAATCAGAGCAATATCTATATTTTTGACTGACTTATGTCTCTAAGTGGTTGCTATT
Organism: Semibalanus balanoides; assembly: GCA_014673585.1. Taxonomy (NCBI): domain Eukaryota; kingdom Metazoa; phylum Arthropoda; class Thecostraca; order Balanomorpha; family Balanidae; genus Semibalanus; species Semibalanus balanoides. The sequence goes on along the minus strand of VOPJ01005151.1, from coordinate 18,311 downwards.
ACCGCCGGCTGTATACACTTCGGAAATATGTTGGCGGGTGCGACTGTGAGGGTCGGGTGACGGGGTGTGACCCACCTCTGACCCGGCAGGCGGATAAGAAGGTGCGCTCCTCCATGTTCCGTCTGCGCCAGACGTGGACCGAAGTGTTTCCCGCCAAAGAGCTGTACGACATGGACCTGCGCGTCACGGCCATCGACCCGGCATGGCCCGCCATGAAATCTGCCAGCAAGAAAACCATACACATCAACTCAAAGGTTTTAAAAAAGGTACACAGCCCCTCACTCAGTCGCAGACACGCTGTCTAATGAATACCATTGTCAGGTATGGTCAAGGTTGAAGGATTTAAAGTAGTCTCAAACCGGAAGACTGCTTGCGCATCGTTCGAAAGACTTGAAAGGTAGTTTCGTACTCCGTTCAAAGGCATCAAATTTTAAGAACCTCGGCTGTGATTTGTTTATTATTTCGACTGTCCATTCTGGTAAGCTCGTGCGACTAAGTATCATGTCCCCGAAGTGGCCGGTCGGCTGACCTTGCCGGCACCTGTCGCTTGTTGCAGGGTTCAGCGGCAGTGGCGGCCGTGACCGGGGGTAAACCTGCCGCGCCCACCGCTGCCAGTCCGGCCGCGCTCGACCTCATCACAGAGAAGAAGATGGAGCTGCTGGACCTGCAGATCCAGAAGGTGGAGCTGGAGCTGCAGTGCGCCGCCACCCAGCCCGACCAGCTCGTCAAGAAGAAGGAGCTTCTGGAGCTGGCGCACGAAAAGGTGCCAGCTGTTGTGTAGTGTTGTTTGTATTCCTCCCGTGGACCGGCTCGCGGGAAGCGGGACCGTAGTCAAATCTGACATCTGGAGGAACCTGGCTGGCCCCGCCAGGACCACCAAACCGCGTCGTCTTGAATCTGATGATCCTCATAGTCGGGAAACAGCGTCCCGAAGAATTGTGGGGTGACGCCACCTCATCAAAAGTAAAAACACGCCGGAAAGCACCGCGCAGACATGTTGCCGGGTGTCCGCCTCCTCTCCGCAGGCACGGCACGTCAGCCCGCCCGCATCGCAGGTCACGCGCACACTGGGCGCACCCCGAGCGAGGGGTTTACGGCCGATACGGTGAAGGTACTGGGCGGAACCCTCAGACAGTGACCCAGCGCGGAGCTGATGTATCATCGAAAATGGCCTCGAACTTTCCAGATCGCTGCACCGGCGGGGGAAGCACATACTGCCGCAATCATTGGAGTGCGGTACCCAACCCCGCAGAGCCACCGCCGAGTGGCGCGTTGCGCGTACGAGCCCTTGCTGGCCGAGCACGTATGCACAGTCGTGACGTCGACTGGAAACGTCAAGCCTGGGAGGAGAGCAGTTGCACATTCTTGGCGAGCACGTCCGCGACGACTCTAATCCCACCGGCAGCGCCGCAGTGAGACGGGACCCGAGCGATAGCAGGTGCAGCCCCACGGCCGTCCGACGCTAGTCCAGCATAACAGTCTCCAGAATGGAGACTCGCGAAGTAAGGTGCAGACCTGGTCCGACGGTCCTCTCTGACAGCTTCCTGAGTGCCGCCTGGGAATCGGTACATATCACCACCGGAGTCTCCGATATGGAGCAGTTGCCCCGCAGAAATGGGTCGAGGGCGGCGTGGAGGGGGCCACCATTATCTGGCCCTGTAGCTGGAGCAGAGTTTTGCTCGGCGGCCTCTAGCACTGTTTCACAGGTATTCGGCCGATCTCGGCATCTCGCATGAACACCGGGACCTGCATCCGCCGTCGGTGACCCTGCATCAGACCGCCCGTAGTAACACACCCAGGTGGCGCATTGGGGTAGGGCGGGCGCGAGATGGTGGCTGGGCCACCATCATGTTTACTTCTGAAAAAGTAGGCCCCCTCCTGGTAGTCCTGGGACCGATGTATCCAGGCGGAAGGTTACACCAACCGAGCCGGCCGTCCGGGGGGACCGACAGGACGGGCAAGATTCGGCTACGATAGAGCGCGCGTCACTTACCCGCCGACTCCCAGACGCAAGGCCCACCCCTCCAACGATAAGACCGAGTTGACACGGCGAGGGGGCGACTGAACTGAAAGTCCGCGATCGTCGGAAGCGGGTCGATCCAGCCCGACAGGGACCCACTCGCCTTGAGCCAAAGGAAACTCGGGTCTGCCACGCGAGCGCGCGGGACGGCTGGAGACCGGGACACCAAGCCCGGCCTCTCAGAAGAGCATGAGTTCTTGTTGAAAACTGGAACAAACCGGTGACGTATTGCGAATTGCCGCTGCCGACGCACCTCGCGCTCGAGGACCTTCGATGTGGAGGAGCGGGGAGGTAAGGCGGGAGGCAGGCCGCGGCAGCGTTTGCTCCTGGGCGGCCCTCGTCACAGGTAGCCGCGGTCCACCGCCGCAGCTGACTCCCCTCGTAACCCCCAGCGCGTCCCCGTCATCCTACTGAGCCTGAGCGTGCGAGGTCGTAGGTCTATCTGGCGCAAGGGTCCCTGCAGTGAGCATCGCGAAGTGCAGTGTGCGTGGTCCAAACGGGTGACTCCCATAGTTTGAGTTGAGCTCCCGAGGTTACAAAAGTATCCCCTGCGATCCCCTTGATAATGTTAGCAGATCAACCCAAGCGGATCTCTCGGGGCCTGGGGAGTAACCGGATAAACCTGCGTCTTGCTCGCTTTGCTACAGGTCACTCTCTCGACTTCGCGAGCTCACGTCAACTAGGAAGTCCGCCGCCTGCTGAGCGGCTGCGCCACTTGGCGGCGAGAGCCGGTCGATCGTTAATTCCGGACACAGGGCTGCCGTATCATCAAGCATAACATTGAACGTGTTCGTGCCGGCTGTGATGGGCACTATTTCAGGGGCGTCTGTACTCTAGGGGTGGCGCTACGGGACCATAACAGGGAACAGGTTACGATATGCTCTAGGACGCTGCGGCAGGTGGCAGCATCGCGCCGCGAAGATTCGGTCCCGCTCTACATATAACACGTTGACGCTCCGTGTGTGCTCGGCAGATCGCCGCAGAAAGCTCCAGATGCGCAAGAAATTGATTAGCAGAGACGGGACTCCCTGTTGCGCAGGAGACTAACTCACGCAGTAGGTAGTGGTCAACCAAGTATCATAGGCTCGTGAAAGTCGTACGAAACGTCAGGACATAGCGCTGGGCCGTCTCCCCGTCCGCTGGGTTCTTCTTGAGCGTGACCGGGGGCGCTGCCACCATCCTGCACCTGCTTGAAAACCAGCCGGCGCAGATTATTTCACGGATCGGAGACCTCAGCCGGAAGCCCACCGCTGCTCGGGTGGGATGAGTTTTTACGCTGACCATGATCCGAATGTGGTTGACCTTCCGAGAAGCATAGCCGTCAATCAGCTTGTGAACAGGTGACTGAAAAGGTCACGCGATCGGACGTAGAAAAAAGATCTGACGCGTTAATCCTTGCCGGCTTCGGATGGGGCAAGTAAAAGAAGAGATGTTAAAAGATCGTCGCGCGAGCGCCACTGCCGCGGGACCGATCCCTCACGCCAGCTGGACGTGATGCTATCGGAGGTAGGCTCATGATGGGAACCTGGGCTCAGGTGTTGAAGCATCTCGCGCCATGATGCCGTCAGGTCCGGCGTCTTCCTCAAACTTGAAAGGGCATGCAGGTGACGAATCAGCTCGAACCACAAAGACTGAAGTCTCCGCAGCATCCCTCACGGTCCCCCCCCCATCCCCGCCAAAAACCTCCGAGGGGAACAATTGGCGGGGGGGAGGGTTTTGGGGAGACGTGAGGACCTTTCTCTGTCTGCTTGGCGCGACGGTCAATCTGGGGATCCGACTTGTCTGGATGACCCAGGCGTACGTTGGCAGAAGGCATCTGCTTTTCTCCTTATCCTTGATGGGAGGAGACGGCCCTTTAACTGCCATCGCAGTGTTACCCGTCCTGTAGGTCTGTCGTCTAACTCGACTGCCTTCCAGTCGTTATTAAGAATCACGCGTCACCTTGCCAGGCTGTATGGGTCTATTCAGTTTTCGGAGACCAAATGTCTCGAATTGCCTGACGAGAAGACCCTGGCCTGCTGACTTCGCAGCACGACGTTTCTAGCTGCCTCGATCCATCGTTCATACTGGACGGCAAGGGGTCTGACGGATCCACTGCGCTGCGCTGCACGACTTCCGCGAATAGCCTACCTCCAGTTCCCGGGTCTGTTAGCCGCAAGGCTTTGGGTCTGGCTCGCGGACCCCCGCGGAAGTGTCGCGGCGCTGGCCTCCTGGGGAAGCACGTCGTGAGAAAGCGGGTGACAACAGCTCCTGCGCCGTAGAATTCCATCGAACGCCTCGGACAGGGCAGCCTCGCAAATAGGCTAGCTAACCAGGCAGACAGCCAGTCGCCTTTTGGTTTGAAGGCCCATCTGGCTTGCGGATACGGCGAGAGGCAACTGTACCCGCTCCGAATCGTTATCTTCATCAGCGATGATCGCTGCCGAGGGAATCGTCCAGAAGCCCACGCCGCTCTGCGGGCCAGGGACGCAACTGCCAAGGACCGCCGTCCGGGGCGATCTGGCTGACAAACACGGAGTAGGCCTCACCGTGTTCAAGAGACCGTCCATCTGACCGTCAAGCACCCGCAATCGGTCCCCCACAGCGTCGGCCTCGTCGCATGAGAGTCCCACAGGGGGTGATGGCATTGAAGTCACCGACTACGATGGAGTTGTCGTCGCTGGGAAGTAGGTCTGGATCGAAGTTATCCTCTCGCTGATCCTCCACTGACGACCGGACAGGTGGCCGGTAGAGACACCAGACGTCTAGGGGGCGGGCGCCGAGCAGCCATCACAGCCACACAACTTCCGTCGAAGTCGTCAGCAGCAGCGAGAGGCGGCCAGTCAGGGGGACGAATGGACTTCCGGTGCGATACGTATATCGCGCAACCGCCCCCGCTTGAACCACCGCTGCACCTGTAGTTCGTCAGTGTCCGTCGGGTACCACCGGAGGCCTTGGAAGGTAACCGGGAGTTCGTTGTCGACGAACCGAGGGAGAATTGGCCCCTGAGAATGGCCACCCAACATCCGCCGTGCCGTCAGGAGCCAGCGTTCGAGCTCCCGGTCTTCGGTTGGAGCCCGTCAGCGTTCCAACACACAAGGTGAAGAGAACTGCGCTGTGAACGGTTGCGGATGATGACGTCTGTTTCGAGCCGTTCTTCTGCTACCGGGAGCTCCCCTCCGGCGGCCCACCAAGTCCCGTCGGTGCTCACGGGGCGGGCAACGCTGGTCGCTAATCACTTAGCGGGAGCACGGCCCGCGCTGCGAGCGCGAGCACGGTCCCGCCAGTGGGCATGGAAACGCGGCCCTGAGCGCGATGGTCGATCTGATGATCTTGAAGAGAATGGGTCATTGAGAGATATCTAGAGATCTCGAGATGGTTCTGGTCGAGAAAAGACGACGACGGCGGCAGTCGGTGCAAGTTGACACAAACGCAGTTATCCCTTGACTGAGAGGTGGGCACATTATGAGACCGTTTTTTGTGTTTTCATTGCCCTGTTGCCGGTTCTCCGCCGGCAAGGCGACCAGTCGACCGAAGTCGAGCGTATCCACACTCCCCACCACGTGAAGGCGGTCTACAGTCACCGGGGATGGCAAAAAAAAAAGGTGCAGCTCGAGTTGGCAGACAGCCGCACAATAAGCTGAAATAACACAAGGTGATTCGATTGTGGTGCATGAAAGCCCGCACCCGCACGCTATGCGGGAGGTGGCAAGATCGGGGCGAATGGACCACTCGGCACAGGCTGAGTTGAACGCGGGGAGATAATGTAGTTAGTCAGGTGTTTGGTTGGATATCGGCGCAAAGTGGAGTCTGGGAAGATCGAATCTGATTGGGACACTGCGGAGCGACTGCATGCAAGCGGCTCCACGCGGTTAGTGGTGACGTCCACCCGGCAGTGACGTCACGTGTTTGTGATGACGACGCGCACAGTGACGTCCTGAAAGGTGGATCTGGCTGAGCGTATTGTTTTACGCATGCATGAGTGACTTGGCTAGCGTTTGAGTGACATTTCTATAAACTTGTGTTCTTGTTAACTCCGCGCCGTCCCGTGTGCGCGAGCGCCACCTTCACAGTACGGGGGGGAAGCGTTTGACGTCCCCTTGAACTCTGCTCCTACGCGACGGGCGTAGACAAAAACCAGAAAATACCGTTCGAAACTCGTCAAAAAATCACTATTGAAAATTATTCGTCATGTTTTGGAAGCTCAGGTCAATATTGAGGTCATCAAAGATCAAATTTCCGTTTTAGTTGAGACTTAGGCTCCAGTAACCCAAAACTATATCGGGAACTATAATAGCTAGAACAAACTTAAAACGAAAAAAAGAGTAAAAAATCGAAAGCTCTTTGAAAAATGTATTCGCCGTCGGTGCCTCAATTTTAGCTCATGTCAATAAGTTTAGAACTCCAGAGTTCATGAAAGGTAAAAAATGTTATTTAGGCAAAACTGATTTTCACAAAATAACTTTTTCATTCTAAAGATCGACAATAATTTGATGCCATCGTGTGTGTCTCGTCAGGGCGCTTCGAATCATACTATTGGCGACCAGGTTAGGTCAACATACAAATTTGACCTCAGGTCAAGGTCTTTTGATGGACCAATTAGGTCATGCTGCATATTGGGAGACTTGTCTCGACGAGACAAACATGTTGATGTCGGTTTCACTTATACTTCTTCTTTCTGTCGAGAGATATTGACAAAAAAGCGTTGGTGACATCGGGTGACTTCGCTTGACCCATTAGGGGTCTCTGAACAAAAATTGCATCTGGTTATTAAGAAATGGCCTATGACAGCATGATCCAGAAGGAATTTGACTTATATCATGCGTATCCTCAGAAAAAATATGAATATGCTCCATTGACTTTAAAAGGAGGAAGCCCATTTATCTCGAATATGGATTTTTTTTAATACTTCAGTTTTGTATTCTTAAATATATATTAAACAACATTTACTCAAAAACTACTAAAGATACTATACAATTGATTGGAGGTTTTTTGTTCAGCTCGCCAAGTTATTCAATAAAAACAATTTAAAACTGAAAAATGTCAATGAAATGTATGACGTATACTTATTTTTTACATTTTAGAGCGGAATAACTCGAGAAATTTGCAATGGGTTTAAAAACCGGAAACATATTTGGATGTATTGTCTTATTCTTCATCTTAGATTAATTGATTCTTTGCTTGTGCTAACCTTATCATTGCAATTAGTTTGTTTGCTATTGCTTACATCAACAGAAAACAAAATAAAAAATACTGTAAATTTTTTGGATTTTTTTTTCTCCAGATTTGTAACAAAAGGTTCGCCAATATTACTCGCCAAAGCTAAATTTATATTTTTGCAAACCTCTACCTCATTTTTTACTTAAGTTGTAAGGACTTCCGAAAGTCAGTTGTTTATGACAAATTTTGACAATTAAAAAACGGATTAAAATAATGTTTCCATAGAAGCGTAATTTCCTGACGGATTTAATTATGGAATCTAAAACGTCACAAAACCTTCAACAAAAAAGTTATTGTCAAATTATATGTTTTTTAAGAAGAAAAAAATGTGTTAGTTTTAAATTGATTTCAATTAACAATATCTCTAAGATGAACAATCATGTAAGAAATCCAAATCTGTTTTTTGTTTTGAAATCCATACATAACTTTTTGAGATATTCTGATCTAGAATTAAAAAAAAAATGTTAATTAAACATTGTTTAATTGGTATAGCACTTGGCGAGTTGAGCCAAAATACCTTCATTCAATTTGTATTCCTCTTTGATAGTTTTTTATAGTAAATATTAGTGAATAATTTAATAATAACAAACTGAAATATTCACATAAAAAAATGGTTTGAAATGATGACATTTTTTCCATATCATACGAAATAAAATTAACAAAGAATTATATGAAACATGGTTGAAAGGATTACCCTGATTAACCCTTACAAAGTTACCCTGCAGCGTGACCTCGGCAAAAAATGCCGAGCATATCTCGAGAACCGTTGCCTTAGAGGGTCCATGCAATGTCACCATCACCATCGACTTCAGGGCCACAAGAGAACCTGATATAGACCAAATTGCATTAAAATAAAAAATGTGGCGGCTGTGAACCGCCTGGTCGACCTGATCGTGGAAATGCCCCCTGAACTAAGTGTGTCTGTAATGGTCCTGTATTCGGAGCTGACGTCTGTGCTGTGTGATCGCTCCAGGCGGCGCGGTCGGCAGCGCAGCGGCAGCGGCAGCGAACTACCACGGCCGCTGCCAAGGTATGGCATTAATGCTCAGAAAGGCAACCCATGCTGTGCCGTATCAGCTGAACCATACTGTATGCTAGATACGGTATATCCGATGCTAGTCGGGATATGCACGATCCGAGTCGGCCTGTCCACGATTCGAGTCGGCCTGTCCTACGATTGGCGGCTTAGCGGGCTGAACTGCCTCGGGGCTTCAGCTTCTGGGCCCGGAGTGGCCACGTTATGGTGGTTATAGTAACCCAATGTCTCTCCATAGCTGGCGCCCTGAAGCTGTTCAGTAACGTCAGCTAGCAGCAGCAGCTGCTGGCGTGGTGTGTCTGGAGAGCTGCGGGGAGGATATACTATAGTGTGTAGGTAGGAGCATGGATGAGATCTCATCCATGGTAGGAGGTACCACTATCCTCGGCCGGAGACGAGTGAGAAGCCGCGCAGTGCGTCGTGACGCGTGGCGGTGCTGTTGGTCTGTCAGCCTTGCTGAGCCTGTGTGGTCGATACAGCCCGGGGACAGTTTTGTTTTGACGGGCTCGCTGGGCCTCCTCAGGGACGCCGACATTGGCTATTCAGCAGCGCGATGCACTGGACGCGCAAAAAATATAACGCATGCGAGGCCGCATACGCTATGCACCTATGGTGGCCACACGATTCAGGGCCGTGGAGCTTTTAAAGACCATTCGGTTATGCCCTGCAGCTGCTCGGGAAGCGCCGCATTGAATTTCGACTTGTGTGCTTTGGTGACAACTGTCGCGCTGCGTTTGTGTGCATCGAATGCGTCGCGGTATGTGAATGGCCCACTGACGCCGCGATGGACCATCGGTCGCTCCCCGGTGTTTTCGCCGCCAGCATTGACTCACAGTAACATCATTAGGACCTCGCCGGGAGACAGGCATAACTTGTGTATGTGTTTGTTCGCAGGCCCAAGTCGACACCGGTGTACACGGCCACCAGCACGAGCATCCGAGCATCCGAGGTCACGGCTCAGGTAGGCGGGCGACGGGAGGCTCACAGTGACCCTGGCGGCCTGGCACACACGGGCGGGCAACAGGTGGGGCGGGAACGGACAGGGCAATGCGATCCAGCGATGTACCACTCCAATTATACGGCAATATATCACACTAGGGTGCGGGCGTAAGCGAACAATGTCAGATTATTATGAAGGCGGCCAAAGTGCGGGGATCGTCTCACAGACAGACTGAGTCAGCGGCAGGGGACGTTGGCAGCGGTGTGGGCAGGTGCGCCTGTGTGCGCGCGGCGGCGGAGCGGGCGCCTCTCTGACGCCTGTCTTTACAGCTGCCGGAGGTGGCGGCCACCCCGGAGGCGGAGTCTCCGCCGGCGGCAGGCTCGCCTTCGCCTTCGCCTCCGCCTCCACCGCGTCCCAGAGCGCGCTCCCACCACTCGTCCCGTCACAAGTCGAAGGTGGACCCTCTGCTCCCCTCAGCTCCGGTCTCCCGGGGCTGGTGCCGGTGCTGGTGCTGGGCTGGTGTTGGTGTTGGTGTTGCACGCTCTGTGGCCGCTCTTTGGCCGGGAGGTGGGCGGTTGGCGGCGGCGGCGGAGCTGGCGTCGTGAGCGGGTCACAGTTCTCTCCTCTCTGTGTGTGTGATCAGAGGCCAGCAGACAGACGGCAGCGGTCAGTCTCAGCGCTGCCCGGCCCGACGCCAGCTCTGCCCAGTCTGACTCGGGGTATTAACCACACCTGGCCTGTCGGTGTGTACATGTGATGGATTAATTTGGTGCCACCTGCACTACTCAACAGCTGCGTATGCCGATTCCTACTGCTTAGTAATGTGTCGCGCCACTGCTAACCTCGAGCTATTCTTTGCGAATGCACAGCACCACTACCTCAGATGTGTGAGTCGATAGTTCTACTAGAAGCGCTCTGATAGCGGGATAGTTTGTGTCTTTTCCTGGCTGTATATTACGATAGCGGCGCATTATATAGCATTGCAAGCACATATCAACACCTTTGGGCGCCACCTATGCAGTTGCGGCACATTTAAACCCCAATCATCATCATCATCACATATCAACACCCAACATACCGAACGTAAAAATACATTGGGAAATGCGGCGACCATTCTCACCGTCACTACACATTCAGCTCATGTATGGCAAATTTCTTCTTATCTCGCATGATTGTAATTCGTATTTCCTGACATTAACGCGGTCCGAGTCGGGAGCGGCGCTCTGCAGGCAGAGTCCCACGCTGGAGCAGCAGCGCTGCCCCCCCCCCCCTGTAGTGGTCTGTTGGCGGCTGTCGGGCCGGCCTCTGCATGCCTGAGGCGGTTTTCCGGTGTTGATCGGGCGAACTGGCCGTCCTTCTGTTGTGGGTTCTCGGATGGCGGGACTGTGCCTTTTGTCTCGTGTCAATGTGATTATGTGGTTTGCTGTGCCAGTGACGCTGATATTGTATTATATTATTATTATTATTATTATTATTATTATTAAAATGGGCCCAAATGACCTACATTTATCTTCGTTACATGTGGCTATTTCTGATTGAGTGCTTAACATATTAGCCACTGTTTTGATTACGCCAGGTAATGGCTGAGAGATGTTGCTCGTGATGGAATGGTGTTCGGTATGGTGTTCGGTATGGTGTTCGGTATGGTGTTCGGTGTGGTGTGAGTAGGACACCCGGCAGCGATGTTTGCTGGTAAGTCATTACCTGCTCCCTCTCCGCCCCGCCCCTGACCGCTCTGTCCGTGTCTCCACAGTCCAAGATGTCGATCCGGCCCGCGCAGCTGACGACTGCCCCCAGCACTGACCCACGGTCCGGGGCGCGGTCCGATTCGAGGTCAGATCCGAGGTCAGATCCGAGGTCAGCTCCACGATCAGATCCACGGAGAGATCCGAGGTCAGACCCGCGGTCTGAGGCGCGGTCTGACCCGCGCCAGACGGCCGCTGTTCGTGACCCGCGTCTCAAGCGGCCGGCCGCCGCCCCTGCTGTCGCCCCTGCTGTCGCTCCCGCTGCCGCCCCTGCCGCCGCCCCCATCCCCGCTGCCGCCCTCGCCCCCGCCGTCGCCCCTGTTACTCCCGCCGTGAGCGTGAGTGCTGCTACGCCGGCGGTCCCCCGTGTGGCTCCACCGCCGCCGACCATCCGGCCCAGCCGGCCAGCGACGCCGCCGCCGCCTGTGATGCGTCCGTCCTCCTCCTCCTCCCAGCGGCAGAGCTCCCCCCGCGCCGCCGCCTCCCAGCACGGCAGCGCGTCCGACGGCCGGGAGCGGAGGAAGGAGCGGAGTGGAGAGCGCGGCTCTGACCGCGGCTCCTCCGAAGTCACCTCCAGCCGCAGCCGCTCCTCCAAGACCAACTCCAAATCGGCCAAGTCAACCGGCTCGTCTTCGTCTTCCAGTAGCAAGTCCAGGGATTCGCCGAAACAGGCCAAATCGTCTCCAGATGGTATCAAAGAGAAGCGCGGCTCGCCCAAGACCAACAGTGGCTCGCCGCACAAGAAGCAGCCGTCCGAATCACCGAAGCGCAAGTCGATCGACTCGCCGCGGCGCAAGACGACCGACTCGCCGAAGCGCAAGGCGGCCGACTCGCCGCGCCGTCGGCCCACCGACTCGCCGAAGCGTCGTCACGTGGAGGCCTCCTCGGGCGGCCGGGGAAGCCCGGTGGACTCGCGGCCGCCGGCGCCGGCAGACGCCGAGGATGAGGAGCCCCTGGCCTCGTCGGACGAGAGCTCGGGCGGCGGCGACCCGCCCAGCCCGGCCGTGTTCCGACGCGCCAAGAAGTCGCGTGGTCGGCACTACAAGCAGCCGAGCGCGTGGAGCCCGAGCCCGGAGCGTCAGACGCACGACACTGACCTGCGTCAGCAGCTGAGGCAGCCGAGCGCCGCCGCCTCACACTCACCTCCGCCGCCCAAACGACGTGAGTGGATCGTACACAGTACACGCCCGGTCTCTGGTGGGCAGGGGTCGGGCCCTGTCAGAGCGCATAGCAGCTGCACGGCTTAGATGCAAGTTACTAGGGTTTGATGTTGAGTTTAGTTTGATTTGAGCATGCTTTGAAATAGGCCTCGTTGAGTCTGACCGCAGTCATATTTGCTGTCGTTGATGACTGTTAATTTGCTTGTCTGGCCTTTACATCATTTTCTGGCCGTCATAGCCTTGTCATAGCCGTCAAAGACTATCCATCCGCCGTCGTTTTTGCTTGATAATGTCATTCTACTTTGTTGCTGACATTGTGGACACAACATGTCCACCACATTCAGCACGTTTGAAACCCTCTGGGGGTAAGCGTGTGAGCCTGCCCTGACTGATCTCTGCCCGTACCGCCGCAGGTCGCACGTCCGACTCTGATGACACGGAGAAGGAGAACGTCAACGACGTGGACCTGCGCCAGCTGTCCAGTCAGAAGCCGCCCGCCGCAGACGGGCCGGCCGCCGACGCTAAGAAGTCGGGCTTCCACGAGTGAGTGCCCCTCCCCGCTCCGCCCGGTCCCGGGCGCCGGTGCAGCTGTGGAGGCAGAGTAGGACGGTTAGTGTTGGGGGGGGACGAGTGGCGAGGGAGGGGTGTTTGTCAGTGCGTGTCGAGCAGGTCACAGCAGCCTGTGGCGGTGGTGTGGGGTGCAGCTGTGCCGGCTGAATAACGCAGGGAGGATCTTTAGAGGGACGGCGGGGGTTGTCGTGAGGATATTGAGCGTATAACTGGTGTTGGGTCTGTAAGTGTATTGATTCCGTTGCACACTAGATAGCGGCGTGAAATGAACCCTCATCCTTTATAGAAGGGCTGTGTCGCTCGCCACCGCTGCTGTATCGCCTCTGCCTCTGGCTCCCTCTGCCCCTGCTCCCTCTGCCCCTGCTCCCTCTGCCCCTGCTCCCTCTGCCCCTGCTCCCTCTGTCCCTGTCCCTCTGCCCCTGCTGCCCTCTGCCCTGCTCCCTTTGCCCCTGCCTCCCTCTGCCCCTGCTCCCTCTGCCCCTGCCTCCCTTTCGCCCTGCTCCCTCTTCCCCTGCTGCCCTCTGCCCTGCTCCCTCTGCCCCTGCTTCCTCTGCTCCTGCTCCCTCTGCCCCTGCTCCCTCTGCCCCTGCTCTGACCCTACTCTGTCCGTGCGCTGACCGTGCGCTGGCCCTGCTCTGACCCTGCGCTGGCCCTGCTCTGACCCTGCTCTGACCCTGCTCTGACCCTGCTCTGACCCTGCTCTGACCCTGCTCTGACCCTGATCTGACCCTGCTCTGACCCTGCTCCCCGCTCTGTCCGCGGCGCAGTCTGTTCGGCTCGGAGGACACGGACCTGCGGTTCGTCGAGCCAGCGTCAGGCGGTACCGGCGGCTGGCGCCAGCTGAAGGAGGCCAAGCCAGACACGTTCAAGTCGCCGCTGCGCGTGCGTGCAGCTCAGCACCCCGCACCACAGCCGGGTAAGTTGGCCGCCTCGTACAGGATCCCGCGACGCACCGCCACCGCCGCTGCTGCGCCGCCCACCGAGTCGCCTCCGTCGGCGACGACGGCGACGACGCAGCGGCCCGAGACGCCCCCTGAACACCACCCACCGCCGCCTCAGTCACCCCCAGAGCAATATCAGAGGTCCGAGTCGCCTTCAGAGCAAACGCAGAGGCCCGAGTCGCCGCCAGAGGGGCTGCAGAGGCCCCAGTCGCCCGCAGAGCGGCCCCAGTCTCCCCCGGAGCGCCCCCAGTCGCCCCTGGAGCCGCCTGTACAGCTGCAGGAGACGGGTCCGTGGCGATCGCTGTCGGACAGCCTGCTGCCCGGCCCGTAGGGACAGAACGGCCGCCCGGCCTCCCAGGTAATTCAGCGGTACAGCAGGAGACAGGGCCGTGGCGATCGCTGTCGGATGGCCCGCCGCCTGGCCCGAGGGACCCGGCCGGCCCGAGGGACCCGGACGGCCCGAGGGACCCGGACGGCCCGAGGGACCCGGACGGCCCGCCCGGCCCCAGTTCGGCGGTACAGCAGGAGACAGGGCCGTGGCGATCGCTGGCGAACAGCCCGCTGCCCGGCCCGAGGGACCCGGCCGGCCCGAGGGATCCGGCCGGTGCGCCCGACCCCAGTGCGGCGGTCGGCTCAGGTGAGAGCGGCAGAGGTCGGGACGCCAGCGGGTTACGGAGGTGCGGCTTCTCTCGGGTGCTGTCTCTTTCTCTCGGTGCTAGCGTCGGACAGGTTGGAGTTTTCTCTCTCGCTGCTGTTTGCTAACACCTGGGTGACAGTTATGGTGTTTGCGGCTTCGATTCGGTAACTCTACGTTGCACATTTGCATAGGCTTGCGTGGTGGGTATGTACATACAGGACCCGCAGTTGCTATGGTACACACTAAGGTCTGGCTTATTTTCTTCTCTAGCGTATGTTTGACAACGAATTAAGAAATGGCCGTATATGCATTCAAACCGCTTTACTGGGAGCTTCATATTGATATATCAATGCACTGATTCACCTTATCCATGGGCTACTTTTAAGCAAAGCAACGTTGTTTTTACCACAAAACGCTAAACACGGATTTTTGCTTAAAAGCAGCCAATGGATGAGGTGAGCCAATGTGTGAATATATAAATTTGAAGCTCTCAGTAATGCGGGTTGAATGCATATATGGTCGTTCTTAATTCACCGTCTAAATGGGCGCAAAGTGACCTTAGCAGTCGACGCGCCCTAAAGCCCCAATAAACAAACAAATTCACCGTCTAACACACGCTAGAGGAGAAATCAGCTGGACCTTAATGTGTACCAATGTACCATATCAACTGCGGAGGAGGGTGTACGTTAAAATGCGTGTGGTTTGGGTGGAATAATAGGCCTGTTTGATTGTGTAGCTCATGGGCGCCATATAACTATTTTGTTGCGGCGCCCTTAAGCCCCAATCATGATCATCATCAGAGATCTGCATTTCTGTTTTGCCCTAAGAGAAGTCATTGAGGTACTATCGTTTTGGCACTGCCGCTTTATCATTTATTTTATTGCGACACTTTGCATCGTTTGTTATGATGCCTCGGAGCTGTGGTTAGTAGTTAGATAACAACCCACGCGCTTTGACCATCGCGTTAATTTACAGTTCAGGTTGATAGTGAAAAACATGCTGACTCCCCTATACGCCGTCATTCGCGCCAGGGTTCGAAATGTCATGACATTTTCTGAACGTGAACAGGCTCGGCTGGCTAAATGTAAAGCCTTCTTGTGACTTTTTCGGTTGGTCTTGTATATCGCTTCCTGTCCACATCCTTGTTTTTCTTTCGTGCGATAAACAGTCAGCACAATTTGCCTCAGTTCTTTGAGCGGCCTTAATTTACTGCAGAACCAGTGGTAGTTGTGTTTATGCCAATGCGAACGGAGAGAAGCTGTTAAGCACGCGTAACATGGCAAAACGATTGTGTTTTGCACGTCTAGGTCTCCGTCAGTTTTATGTGCTTATTATATGGGCGTATTAACTGTGGGAGGCTGGGGGCAGTCGGAAAGAACGTGACAAGTGGCGTGCGATCTGGATACCTTTGGTACTGTTCTGTTTACCCCTTTACCCTTGCATTCTTATGAAATTGATTTCTGAAAATGCATCAATCGCAATTCATTTGAATGAATGCGCGCTCTGAGCGTAAGACTCTTTAGGGGCCAAAAACTTTATGATATGCATGCCTGTATGCCGAGATGCTGCTGCTCTGTGTGTTAGCTTAAGATAGTCATACAAGGCAGAAGCGAATGCTATGCAAAGGATTGCGCTCTGCCCGTGATAACGATTGCGTGAGGCCCTCGCGAGCCTGGCACAGGGCTAATTTTGCCAGGCTCGTTATATGCTGATATATGTGCTTGTTCGGATCTGACCAAAATTTAATTATAGACCGCTCCTCTTAGATATTGTCTTGCAAATATATTGTGTAAAGGCTTTGGTTTCGGGCTCTATTGTTCTTACTCATGTTATTTTGCAGGTCCTACATGGGTTTGGCAAGGTCAGAGTTTGTATCATACTTGCTCGTCTCTCTTGTATATGTTATGCATGTTTATATCGGGAAACGGATAGCATGTCATCCACTCATTGTAAAATAAACTTAACACAAAGAACAAATGTGTCACATTTTAGCTTCAATAATTAAAAAACGTCTCGCCTAAATTGTTGCAGTACACCATTTTGAAGAACAGTTCGTCGATATTTGTATCAAACATTACATACATGTGTACGCTATGTGGTCTCTCCACCGCAGCAAGTGCTCAAGAAGTGTTCATTTTCTTGTGAGGCACGGATCGGCTCGTACAACATCACAGATGAGTTAGAGCACGTTTCTTTGCCAATGTTTCGAGTATCTCGTATATGCTACCTTGTTTGGTTTCTCTCAGTATCTGGGGATCATCCTGATATACCTTTGACTTGAGCTATCTCGTCGACAATCATTGTGCGTGTGGGGGGGGGGGCAGATTCAGAAAGTGGGCCGGCCAAGCTTGTCTTGTCTTCCGGTTGATCACATGGTTATCAGAGTGTTGTTGCGTTTGCACGCGAGGGACTTCCCCTCATCCTGCTGGAGCTACCAGCTACTCTGATCATCACCATCGTCAACTACAATTTACTCTTTAGTCGACTTCTTCATCCTTGCCTCATGAACCTCATTTCGTGATGTCATTGGCTGGAAGACAAGGCATGCTTGGCCCGCCGACTCGCTCGACTTCTCCCTTTGATTTTTTGGGGAGGTAAAGGCCTCAAGTCAAAAGTATATCAATATGACCTCCAGAAACTGGAAGAACCAAAACAAGTCATAAGAAGAGATACTCCAAATAATAGTAAAGAAACGTACTTCGATTCATCTGTGAGGTTGAAAAACGAGCCGATTCGTGCCTCGCTAGAAAATGAGCATTTGCTGAGCACGCTCTGCGGTGAAGAGAGCATATAGCGCACATACAAGAGTAAACCACGTTGGATAATAAAACAAAGCGAAATGGTTACTGCAACAATTTATACGAAGCCTGTTTTTTAACTTATTTGAGTTTAAAATGTGACACTTTTTCTTCCCACCCGGTATAGCTGATAAGCTTCCTCTACACACGTTTTTTGCTGTTATTTATGAGAATATCGTATCCAAGTTATGTTAATATAGGCATTATTGATTTTGGAAGCTGATCATCGCGTATGTTTTTTTATCGATGTAATGCCAGACATCAGCGTGTTTCTGTCGTGTCGCGCACATGGCGTCTGTCTCTCCTGTGTCACGCCCGTTATATGTGTGTGTCTGTGTGTGGGGGCGGCTGGTCTGATGGTGCCTCTGGTCTGCTGTACAGGTACTGATGTGGACCTGCGTGTGCCGGGTGGTGGTGCCGGCCGCGGTCCGGCCGGCCGGCCATGTCTGCTGCCCGCTCCGTCTCACCCGCCCGCCGTCCGCCCCCCGGCACACCCGCCGGCCACCCGACCCCCTCTGCACCCGCCAACCGTCCGACCCCCACCGTACCCTCCCGCCGCCCGACACCTGGACCTGGACAGTGAGCTGCGGTCCCTCGAGGAGTCCCAGGAGGCCACACAGAAGAACATCCATATGATCCTCATTCAGGCCGAGGAGCAGCTCAAGACGGAGAACATCTCGATCGAGCAGTACAACAACATCCTGCAGCAGGTGGGTGCGGTGAACAGGCAGACCGACTATAGCCTGCTGGACGCCGGCGGTGAACAGTCGCACCGACTGCTGACGGCCGGAGGCGGCCGTTATGTTGCGGTCATCCGTCCTCTCGGCCTGCTGGTCGGTCGGCTGGCTGTGAGACCGTCAGTCTGACCGGCAGTCTGACCCGTCAGTCTGACCGCCAGTCTAACCGCCAGTCTGACCGGCAGTCTGACCGGCAGTCTGACCGGCAGTCTGACCGGCAGCTGGTCTGGAACAGTCTGGGCTATGGGGTGATAAGGAACCTATGGGAAGATAGTTTTTAATTATAGTTGTAAATTGGCTGCATACGTGTTTCGAACTACACGCCATGATCACACCATGACGCAGCTGGTCTCGGGTAGTCTGTCTGGACGTGACATCAGTCGGTGGACGTGTCTCTCTGTGACGGCTGTCTGTCTCCCCGCTGCAGGCAGTGGGTGGACGTGTCTCTCTGTGACGGCTGTCTGTACCCCCGCTGCAGCAGTGGGTGGACGTGTCTCTCTGTGACGGCTGTCTGTACCCCCGCTGCAG
>VOPJ01005150.1:0-27929 GCA_014673585.1 Semibalanus balanoides | reverse complement strand
TCTCGATGGCCCCTTGTGACCCAATTACCCCTTGCCCTCTCCCCCTGCTGCGCCTCTGGTAGGAACATTTACATGGGCCCCGAGGGTCATGCCTCACTTTTTGGCTATAATTTTTAGATATCATTTGGGAAAATTTAAGAGATGAAAAGGTACATCAAAACGAGAAATGCTTACATCTGCAAACTATTGTATTGGAGGATTGGGTAGGGGAACTTTGGGTAATATCGGCCAGTAGCTAATATCGGACATTACTTTTTCTTTGAACTGCTTCCCCAATACATTGCAAGATATTGTATTTAAAAAAGGCGGTGCCTAATGTTTCCTCTTGGGATCCTATTGCCCCACGGCGATCTGCTGATCCGCAAGGAATTATTATTGAAATTCACTCTTTTGCTTCCAATGCATGTCACTAAGCTAATCCTGCACAGCTGGAGTACTTTTGCAAGTCAGTTGTGTGTTTTTTGCTTCAAAATCCATTTTATATTTCAATTTGACCACGGCTCACTGCTGCTAAAACGTGACTATCGCGTTAATTTTGCCGCACTTTGAAGGAAAATCATTTTTTTTGATCGGACACCGCGTCGATATTAAACCCGGACCTGTTTACAAAAGCAACGGTACGGTACCCCATCTTCAAGGATGTAGAGCTGACTGATTCTGTGAAGTAGTTAGATCGTTTTTGAGAACTGATATGTGTCAAGATGCGTTCCACAGGTCCACAGGAACGTTCGCTTTGCGTTGAAATAAGCTTAATTCGTTTTTGGTGGATTTGTTTGTGGTTTGAACACCCGTCCAGTGTTTATCGCTTTTGTCCAATAATACCCATGCGACTTTTTTTCTTTAAAAATCGCTGTGTCTAGTTGCAACATCGGAACACCTTAAAGGTACCTACCTAATTGGTTGGTTTATCATTTAAAATGTCAACTTTCCAAATACTTTCAGGCATATTCAAGTTCCAACGGTTTTAAGTTACCCGGCCGATCAGGGGCGCAGCCAGGATTTTGCGACGGGGGGGGGGGCACACCAATGTGGGCCCCTAGCATTGGCTGATGCCCCCCCAAAAAACGAGAACAAAATAGAAAAAAACGTGAATTTGCTTAGTTTCACTCATTTTTTGGCTCTACATTGATTTTGGCGCCCTTTTGTAATTCACATTGTTTTATTGAAGGGCTGTTCGTATTTTCTTAATTGTGCCACCGCATTGCAAGACCAATTTAAGAATACAATCTGAAGGTCGAAGGATTATTTGCCAAATAACTAATTTATTGGAGTCGCCGCGCATGTCAGCACGCGGCTCCGACCGTCTGGCCGCTGTCAGTGCCGCGGGGGCACGACTGGTTCTTATTTGAGACCACTCCCACTACATGTGATACCTGCTATTGAGCCCATAGGCATTGGCTAAGCCAAGGTTTTAAAACTGGGGGAGGACTCGATATAAGCCAAACATATTAGAATAGAGTAATTCGAATTACGAGGAAGCTCGCCACAATTCGTTGACTTTCTCAAGAAATGATAGTGGATGGGACCAAATAACTTAATCTTTGAGTAGGGGAGGTAGAGGTATATTCGCCTTATTATGCTGAATTTGCGGAACCATACTAGAACCAGAACCAGGCGAGTGACGAAAGACCATTTGTAATGTCAACTACCCCCAGGTCAGTGATGTATGGGCCCCCTTGGACATAACATCATAGCCACCCATGAGCTCAGGGCCTCCTACATATTTTAAGCTCGCAAACTCGATTTTAAACTTTCTTATTCTGGGTGTAGCCACTACAGGCTGGAGTAAGAGTCCCTTAATTGGTCAAGGGCTCCCTTTAGACCGATAGAGGAACCTTCTCAAGTCGATGAGGGCCCCTTCAGGCCGACTGGCGGCTCTTAAAGCCCCTCGGACAAACAGAGGGTCTCCTCCAGGCTTAGGCCTGACAAAAGCCACCTCAACTTCGCCGGAGGCGACCAAACAAGCCACCAGAGGCCCCCTGGAGGGCTGAGGTCGAGAGAGGGCCCCCTCCTGCTGCCGGACTTGAGGGCTACTTCAGGCCGACAGAGGCCCCTCAGGCCGGACCCTTCCCCCTTCAGGCCGTTCAGAGGGCCCCCTTAAGGCGCCCTTCATGGCCGACTGACGGCCCCTTCAGGCCGACCAAGGGCCACCTTAAGCTGAATCGAGGGCCTCTCATCAGGTGGCCAGAAGGCCCCTCAGGCTACTAGGAGAAGCCCAACAGCCGACCTAGGGCCCCTCAGGCTACTAGAGAGCCCCCACATGCCGACCTAGGCCCCTCAGGGCCTACCATAGACCCCCCTCAGGCCGACTGAGAGGCGTCCCCCTCAGGCCGATAGAGGGCCCCGTTGGATCGATAAAAAGGGCCCCTTAAGCTAGCCGAGGGACCCTTCAGGCCCACCAGAGGGTGCACCAGAGGGCCACCCAGGCCGACAAGAGGGCTGGTGCCGTCGGGTAGAAAGCGGGCCTTCAAGCTAGCCGAGGAAAACCTCAGGCCACCAGAGAGCCCCTCACTCACAACATAGCGGCCCTCAGACCTACAGTGGGCCCCTTCATTTGCGACAGGGGCCCCCTCAGACCGATAGACAGACCCTTTCAAACTGACAAAGGATACCTCAGGCAGATCAAGGCCTTCTCATGCCAACCGAGAGCCCCCTCAGGTTATAGAGGGCTCCTCAGACCGACAGAAGCCCCCTCAGGGACGGCAGGGGACCCCTTCAAACAACCAGAGCCTATTAAGACCCTATCTCAGACGACAAAGGGCCTAGACCGACAGAGGGCCCTCATGTCGACCGTAGGGGTCCCTTCAGGTCGGGGACCGAGGGCCCCCTCAAGCCACAGAGGGCCCCCTCAGGACGACAGACGGCCCCTCAAACTAACAGAGGCCTATATAAGACCCCATCAGATTGATAGAGGGCACCTTCAAACCAACAGAGGGCCCCCTCAGACCGACAGAGGGCCCCCTCAGACTGACAGAGGGCCCTCAGACCGACAGAGAGCCCCTCATGCCGACCAAGGGGCCCCTCAGGCCGACTGAGGGCCCCTTCAGACCGGCAGAGGGCCCCTCATGCCGACCGAAGGGCCCCCTCAGGTCGACTGAGGACCCCCTCAAGCCGACCGAGGGCCCCCTTCAGACTGACAGAAGTCCCTTCAGGCCGACAGAGGATCCCACGAGTCCACGATGGGCCCCTTTCAGACCCAAGATAGGCCCCCTTCAGACCCGAGATGGGCCCCTATGAGCCGCGACGGGGGTGCATTTGCCCCAAATTCCCCTCCCCCTGGCTGCGCCCTTGCGGCCGATAATACCCGAATCTCCCCTAAATCTGAAAAAGAGATACAAGTTTCACTGCCCGCGACCCGCACTTTCCGCAGCGTTCCTACACCACCCGTACCAGAAATATCTACCTCGCGCGCCATCTATCAGGATTCAGGTAGTCTTCAGCGCCATCTATGCAAATGACAGTAGATAAATGAGAAAAACCTGACAGTTCGTTAAAAAGTAGGCAACTTCTCCAGTCCAGAACTCAAATAACCTGAATATACCAACTTAAGAACAGCTGCCAGTATCGTGCACGTTTATAACTTTATATGATTTATACCGGCTGGAAGAAAACGAATACAGTCGCTTCCCAAAAGCAAACGTTGAAATGGAAGTGCTGGCGTGTTGAAGTTATTCTTCTGCAATAGGGATATGGCAGCTTCTTTGAGATTGAATAACGGCGCATATGTTTCAATTCCGGAGTGGTGTGCACTTTCGTGCGGCCTGTCGTTTTCCAGTACGTGTTTTCGAAGGGGTGCTTATTGAAAGCCGAAAGCCGTAATATTATTATTTATATAGATAACAGACCAGACCAAGAATATATTGGGAGTTGGAGGTGGAGTTCGGAGAATCTGTTTAGTGGAGTGCATATTAGTAGGTATGTCGTCAATATTTCAGTGTTGCAAACTGTGGTTAAAATTTTCCATTTTTGGAACATTTGACTCAAATGGAACTCTGAATGTTTCCTAAATGGACACTACTTCTAAAGTCATGTTCATGTGAAGTCATATGTTCCATTTCAATTTATGGATCCTAATTTGTTCAGCTACCATGCTAACAGGCTGAAATTGTGTGTGCAAAATGTGGGCATGAATCAACCTTAGGTGTCGCCACGCCTTAAAACCCCAATTAAGAAACAATAGGTAGTTGTTTTTTTAAATCTATATATAGCTATTTATTATATATAGCTATTTTATCAACTCAACTGCAACTATGCTGCATTTATATATTTGCTACTTACCTACCTGATGAATTCAGACTTTACTATTGCCAGGAATAAGAGAATAACAGGGATCAGCGACTGAACGGTTTCTAGCGACCAGAACATTGTGAAAATTTGTGCCAGTTAGCAGAAATTAGTTTGTGATTAATCTTGAAGCATACTTTCTCTTTATTCCAATATCACATTCCGCAAACAAATAATTTCACGCAATATATATAGAAGATTGCTGACTCTCCTGAAAGTTGATATCAGGCTGGAATTGATGTTCATTGAGCAAATTTCTGCTTATTGATAAAGATTTCACAATAACCGGTCCCTTCTCCCATACAACTACTATGAGTCGCCGACCCTGTTTTCTCTTATTCCTGCTATTGCTATACTTTTTATACTGTCCTCATGTAAATGAGGACAGTATCAGTTCAAATATCAGTTGCTTCATTCATGAATGAATTCAAATATCAGTTGCTGGCAGTAGGTCCTAAAAATCAGTTTATTGATGCAAAGTGGGCTGAGCTTGTCATAGACACTGTACTTAAAGATACCAAAAATTGACACCATTATTGGCATTTCACTATAAACACCTCATCTAGTCCCAATAGAAAATGGCCAGTCTGAAATGATAATCAATTATCATACCATCTGACGCACAACTATTTACTTGATCCACCTCAGTCACAACTCACAACTCTAACTGTCTCCACATATTTTTTGTGTGTGGGAAAGATTGAGACTCCTATCGTGTGGCTACAAATTACATCAAATATGTTTCTTTAATTTTCTTATAAGCCATTTTAAATTTGAAGTTTTTATTTTGTAAGTAAATACAACACAACTTTACATGTAGTTATACTGATTATACAATATTGTTATGAAAAAGTATTTTTTATAAAAAAGTCAATGGGGCTGCCTACTGCATCAATATTTCGATAGTTATTTTAATTTGAGAAATAAAATGACTCAGGTGAGCCAAGAGATAACAAATGCATGTGCTTTTACAGCAATATTGCATCAATATCCAAGATAATTATTGTACATTTTGGTAAATGAAACTTAATTATGAGCCACAATGCACAGCTTTATGTGGCATTCATCCAATCACTATTATCCAGTGCTTCATAATTGCCATTTGCAAATTGGTTATTTTCCCCAATACTATTTCTATTGAGGCTGGTCAAAATATTGATGCATCAAACAATTGATTATTTGGGCCTAGTGCCAGCAACTGATATCTGGTAAGGTAGGGTGAACACTAAACAGCTGTAATCACAGACACGTACAAATATCAGACTTTTCATGCTAGTGGTGGTCTAGACAATACTGAGTCTGATGCATAAAGTAATGCTAATATCATGAAATGTCTGATGTTCTGACATGTTTGCATTATGGATGTTTACCCTTAACCATTGCAATGTCAGAGTCTCAAGACACCTCAAAACACTGGATTTGTCATGCTGATGGTGTGTAAATTCCCTGGCTCCAGCAATAGCACAAAGTCTAGTAGGTATTTGATGAATGGGCGCCACATAACTCTACAGTTGAGGCGCCCTTAAACCCAAATCATCATCATCAGGTATTTGATGTATCCGAAGCCACAGAAGTTACCTTACCCTGTTGTCTGAAATGTATAAGAGCTTATGAAGCAAACTCTGTTCAGCAAATGGTCTTAATCCCATAAATTTGTGACATTGGTACGTCCTGATGTATGATGCCAGCATATATTTTGTTCTTGCTGGTCTGCTGTCAGTCAAATCCCTATATAGTGATTTATTTTCAGATCCATACATTGCCACAGGTCATTGGAAATAGTTCATCTGTATCACTAAATTGCACCTGCCATTGCTTCCTTATTTCCATCTGGAGGAAAATGGTTGAATTACAACAGTGATTTCAGTGACATCATCAGCACATCAGCACTCTAAGTTCCATTTTGCCAGTATCATGCCTCTATCTTGTATTGCCCAGTACTGCTGCTCAGTATAATGTCAGCAGGCATCCCAACAATTTGAGAACACATTTGGCCTCAGGGATTTTGCAGTTGACATTGCTGCCAGGTTGATGCCAGCACTATAGTAATATTTTCAACATTACCACATTTATTTAAGATGTGTAACATGACCAGCAGAGCAAGGTTGGCAAAGTCACTCCTGAACCCTGTAGAAAGTTATCCATGACTCATTTTGTCTATCAGTGTCTGCAATATCATGTAGTTATCCACACATTTGCGATGGCATAAATGCTCTTTAAATAATCGAAATGGTAATCTTACAATGATGAAATGTCAAAACCTCATTATTATTGTAGATTAGTTTTTCCCAAAATAATGATGCATGCATTTTGTATCATGGGACCTTTTTTGTATATTCATCACATTTAATTATCCTACATCACACATGTCAACTTTGTATTACATTTGGAATAATTGCAATGCACTGGACAGTGACACAATGAACATCCAACAGCTGCCATGGCTCAAACATGCATCTGAATAACACTGACTTGTTATTTTGGTAGTTACTACGCCGTCAGATTATCTTCTTACCCAGTCATTTGTATGATGTGACTTCATTGCCCTGGCAAATGCATTACCAAATAACTATTCATTATCATGTCTGTCTTCTCCTCTATCACATACATCAATATTAATGCAGCTGCTCTAGCTTGAATGATTCAAATACATGTACACGAAACACTGCATGAACGTGAAACATACTGTATATCAGTCCATCCATCCATATTTCGTCCTACAGTTCACTGTCCAACCCTTCCGTGCTTGTTTCCGCGCTTGTCCCATTCCTACTCGTCACTTTCGATCCCCCTGTCACCCTCCACGGCAGCCCTGTGCTGTCTGCCGGACTGTTCACTCCTCTTCCTCGTCCTGCTCGTCCTCGTTGTCCTCCTGCAGGCTGTCCAGGTCCTCCTGCTCCTCCTCCGGCGGCCGGTCCTTGGCCTCGCGCTCGGCCAGCAGTCGCTCCTCCTCACGCTGCGGGTACAGCTCGCCCGCCTCCTGGCGCTCCTCCTCGTCTACGGGGTCCTTGTCGATCCGCTGCAGTCGGCGGGCGTACACCAGCGAGTCCACTCTGCAGACAGGCACATACACAACACACATTACACACACGTGCATTAACTCGGCACTTCCGGAGACGTGCACCCCCGGACACGTTAAGAAACTCAGCACATCGAAATCTCGCACATCCGGCATGGGTTCGCTCACAGACACAGACGGACAAGACATGCGGAGACATGCAATTTAACTCAAAACTAATGCATACCCAAATTTATTAGGTTTTATATTTTTATTCCATTTATGAATTGTTATTGTCAAGTGGGTGTAATTTACCAATTTATTGAGCAGTTCCAGCTACTAGTAATTTAAACTATTTGTAGATATGACTCGAAACGCGAAACAAGCGTATTTTTTGGCCCGGGAAAGCGCCACAGACAATGTTAGAAAAATTCCATTGAGATTTAGCCTTTGAATAACGGTCCATGCGTGAGGAGGAATCTGTGAAACCACTAACCGGTACGAGTCTGAGTCGGCGAGGGCATTGTCTGCCAGTACCAGGGTGGTCAGCTTCTTCATTTGGCTCAGGTGGTACAGCTCGTCGATATCCTCCAGGTTGTTACTCCTCACGTTCAGATACTCCAGCGTCTGGTGGTCCTCATCCAGCCCCTTCAGCGAGCGCACTCGGTTCTCCCGCAGGTGCAGACGGGTCAGGCCGGTCAGCCGGCTCACCCCCGCCAGGTTCCGCAGCTTGTTACCAGCCGCGTACAGCGTCTTCAGCGAGCGCAGCTCCAGACCGTCCAGCTTCTTCAGCGCGTTGTTGGTGACGTTCAGCTGAACCAGGCTAGGCAGGTTTTCTGATGTCATGTCGTCCAGGCTTTCCAGTTTAGTTTTCGAAATGATGAGCTTTTCGAGTGATTGTTGTTTGATGCCCTTGGTGCTTTTGAGAGGGTTGCCTGTGAGGTCGAGAAATTGAAGGAACGGAAAGTTGGACATCTGCGGGGATGTTAGCTGGTTGTTCGTTACCTTTAAAGAGACGAGAAATCGCATGTTCTGAAGAGGATAGAGCGAGGTGAGCTTGTTGAACGACAGGTCAACGTATCGCAGATGGATGTAGGTGGACAAGATAAACACATTGGTTAGTGCTCGGTTCTGGGCGATCAGTTTGACATACGCGACTTCCAGGCCATCGCCCGTCTTGCACAACATTGATATGCTGCTTTTGATCATATCAGTCGTCAGCGGTGTCTCGTGTGGCAGCACCTTCGGCTCTGTCTTCTCCTCCCCATCCCCCGCTTCAAAGCCGCCGCTGCCGAGGCTCCCCTTCTCAGTATCGTCTGGATCGCCCTCGAGGTCGTCTTCATTGGTCTCGTCTTCTTCATCACCGAACTCCGTCTCCCCGTCGTCGTCGAATTCCGTCTCGCCCTCTGTGTCGTCAGACATTGTTTCTTGAGGAATGGGGCAAAAACAAAATCGAAGCTATTTTATCAGTTTTAAATGTACAATATAATGCAATGTAATGTAATGTAATGCAGTTTTAAAGTTGCGATGCTCGTGCTCGGACTTCCATGTTCGTCAAAGAATGAACCGAATACAATCAGATGGTCGTAAATCGGCTGTCACGTGCCTGACAATGTAATGGTCCTTCACCAGGCCCGTATCGTGATTCACATTTTAAAGCGGTTGTTGTATGACTAATATCCCGTGATAGCTGAATGACATCGTTCTTTTGTTTCAGTTTTATTTAACAAATCAATATGAGCACCCAAACCATGCAAAAGGGAAAATTCTCATCGGTAAGTCCTCTGTGTGGTATGTGGTTTGATTATAATGTTTTGATTTTATATATGCAGTTTTGATTTTGTGACCACCGTCCTCACATGCAATGCAGATATAACCGTAAATCCCGAATGATTTTCTTTCAGTAACTTCCCCTGCACTCTATTCGTTGTCAGATATCCGAAGACGATGAGTATGTAGCATTTAGTTTTCCGATCCTCAGCAGACCGTAAGGCCGGGCCCTACGATGTGTGTGAGTTATGCCATCCCGTTGACTATCCCTGCCTCTGACGCGATGTAATTCCGTCCCGTTACAGAACAGTGACGTGCATGATGATGTAATTCCGTCCCGTTACAGGACAGTGACGTGCATGATGATGTAATTCCGTCCCGTTACAGGGGAGTGACGTGCATGTCACGCGGGAGGACCAGGCCAAGATCAACAAGTTCGCCCGGTTCAACGCCAAACTGCAGGACCTCCAGGATGAAATAAAGGATAGGGAGGTACAAAAGCATAACCTTCCGTCGCACTCGCGTTTCTGTTACACGTTAATTCGAATTCACATAATTTGTATTAGTTTTCTTTTGTATTTTGAGTTAGAAAATGTCACGTGAAAATGTGTTGCGTTGTGGCATGTTTTGTACTTGAGGCTACCGAGGTGAGATCTTGTCAATGATAAATTATAGCGGAGTGTCATATTTTCGCTAAGGAGTCCAATAACATTCCACCCTTTTAACTTTGCTGACTGATAATTATTGCCTTGATTAAACGCATACCATTATACGTCAAGGTTCCATTTGTGCTATCAGTAGTGCACCCTTGAACATCTTGGATCTTGCATGAGTGTGAGGTGTCTGAATGGAAATAAGCTTAGTGATAAACTAGTCTTAGTAATGATGCGAAACTTCCTGACAGGGCTAACTTCCTGATGGTGTAAGCTTCCTTTGTGTGGCTATAAACTCACCCCGGTTGACTGCCTTCTTCCTGTGGAGTATCGGTCCCCCCACTGACCACTGGTCTCCACTCTCCCTCCACTGACCAGTGGTCTCCCTCCACTGACCAGTGGTCTCTCTCCACTGACCACTGGTCTCTCTCTCCACTGACCAGTGGTCTCCCTCCACTCACCACTCACCAGTGGTCTCCCTCCACTGACCACTGGTCTCCCTCCACTGACCACTGGTCTCTCTCTCCACTGACCAGTGGTCTCCCTTCACTGACCAGTGGTCTCCCTCCACTGACCAGTTGTCTCCCTTCACTGACCAGTGGTCTCCCTCCACTGACCAGTGACCACTGGTCTCTCTCTCCACTGACCAGTGGTCTCCCTCCACTGACCACTGGTCTCCCTCCACTGACCAGTGCTCTCTCCACTGACCAGTGGTCTCCCTCCACTGACTACTGGTCTCTCTCCACTGACCACTGGTCTCCCTCCACTGACCACTGGTCTCTCTCCACTGACCACTTGTCTCCCTCCACTGACCAGTGGTCTCCATCCACTGACCACTGGTCTCCATCCACTGACCACTGGTCTCCCTCCACTGACCACTGGTCTCCCTCCACTGACCAGTGGTCTCCCTTCAGGCTCCATTGACCAGTGGTCTTCCCTTCCACCTGACCAGTGGGGTCATCTCTCCATTGACCACTTGGTCTCCCTCCACTGACCAGTGGTCTCCCACCACTGACCACTGGTCTCCTCCACTGGGACCATCTGGTCTCCTCCACTGACCAGTGGTCTCCCTTCAGGCTCCATTGACCAGTGGTCTCCCTCCACTAACCAGTGGTCTCCCTCCACTAACCAGTGGTCTCCCTCCACCGACCACTGGTCTCTCTCCACTGACCACTGGTCTCCCTCCACTGACCACTGGTCTCCCTCCACTGGTCTCTCTCCACTGACCGCTGGTCCCTCTCCACTGACCACTGGTCTCCCTCCACTGACCACTGGTCTCTCTCCACTGACCACTGGTCTCCCTCCACTGGTCTCTCTCCACTGACCGCTGTTTTCTCTCCACTGACCACTGGTCTCCCTCCACTGACCAGTGGTCATCGCCAGCGGTGGCAGACCGTCTTTGTACCACATCCCGGTGTGTTATGACGCCCCTCATCTCCCATGTGTGCCGGCAGAACTCGATGAAGAACCTGGAGGACGCCAGCGACGAGGTGATGATGGTGGATGATGAGGACGAACTGGTACCCTTCATGGTGGCCGACGTGTTCTTCCACACACCGCTTGAGGAGACCAAGGTTAGAGCAGGGGCATAGGGAGGGACACACCACTGGAAGATTCCGCTGGAAGATTCCAAGGTTAAAGCAGGGATCGGGGAGGGATGTCGAGTGACGTGTTCTTCCACACACCGCTCGAGAAGACCAAGGTCAGATGTCTGACTGAGACAGGGGTGTTAACTCTTCGCAGGCGGTCATTGTACTTACATGACCACCTACGGACTTACGTACTGTACTTGCATGATCTTTTACTATTTGCGTGCATGATAGCCTTCTTAAAATGTGTGATGAATATAATCGAATGAGCCGCAGCCAGCGACCAATTCAGTGTGAGTGTGTGGCTGATGTGCCGTTTTGACTATAAGTCCATGTAGTGTCTACTGTATGCCGTCAAACCATCTATACATGTGACTGAGGTGTCCACGTAGCCCGTTTGCCTGAACGTCCGTGCTGTTGCCGTCAGACGAAGCTGGAGGCGCTGAAGGACGAGCTGACAAGGGAGATGGAGGAGCTGAACGCCAAGGGCAGCCGCTTCAAGGAGGAGATGGCGCTGCTCAAGCGCGACCTCTACGCCAAGTTCGGCGACAACATCAACCTCGAGCCGGACGAAGACTAGACCCTGTGGCTGAACTGTGACGTCCGGCGGTATTCCCGGCGACGATGGCCGCGGAGCGCTACTCTGCCACTCCACCTGTGACTGTGCGGCCGTTCTGACTGTGCGCCGCGGCGGGACTCCAGTGGTGCTCTGTGACTGTGACTCAGCGACTGTGACGTCAGTTGGTCTGCCGACTGAGAGTTGCCCCGGGAGCCGCCGAGTCTTGGCGGCGTCACTGGCGGGGAGCCCACGGTGGTCCGGTCAGGCTCAAAGGGTGTGTGTTGGGAGGGGTAGTGGTTCCGTCCAGCCGGCTGGTCCAATTCCCTCTGCGAACCGCGCTGTGTCCCTCCCCATGGCCGGCATTATCCGCTTTTCACCACTGACATGACCGCGACTGTCTGTGACTGTCTGTGACTGGCTGGCAGTGATGTGACGGCCGGTGGTGCTCGGGTGACCCACTGCGGTGTGAGCGGGGCCGGTGGTGCTCGGGTGACCCACTGCGGTGTGAGCGGGGCCGGTGGTGCTCGGGTGACCCACTGCGGTGTGAGCGGTGTGGGTGGTGTGCCAGCCGCAGCAGGTTCTGTTTGTTCTCACCGGCCTCTTACTAGCTCATTGTCCAATGTTCTTACCGTGCATACTAGCGCTGTCTTGCTTGGTTTAATACTTATTGTAATGTTTTGCACAAATTTGCTGTTTGCCCTGTTGTAACAATGCTCATAAAGGTGCATATTTCATTTGGTTTTACTTTATTTTCATGAATGGAGAGCACGCTTAAGATAAAACGTACCGAGGGGCGAGGGCTTAAAGACCGTAGGTTGAAAAAGAACAAAAATATGCCTGATCGTCATGTAGGCTGCTACACGTTCACTAACTTTCACATCGTACTAAGATAATTTCGGTGAAATTGTATCGCCACTTAAGCGACCATCACCTTTCTTCCTGGTACAAGCGAGTCAAGAAGTTGGCAGGTCGATATAGTTATGGACGCTATTGTTCAATGTCAACCTCGTTTATATACATGCCTGGACATCGCCCCCCCCCCCCTTAAAAAGACGGACATCGGTATCTGGTCTAACAGATGTCTGGCACCCGAATAAATTCAAAGACACTGTTGATGTTGTCAAATGTGTCTGTCTAAGGATCCATCGGAATCTCATCCTCATCATTTGGTCAAGGGATCAACTTGAAAACGAATTTTGCGTTTTGATGTAGATCTAAAGGGGGTGAAATATTTGTTTTGGATGAGAGGTTTGGGATCTCGCGACCCGTTTCCGCCGCAGATGCTTGCACAATTCTAGATCCGTCAGTATATTAATCCTATGACCCTCTGTGATATGTGCCCTCATCTCGAGTTACGTCAACCTCGTCTGGGGCCCCTTTTGGCAAAACCGACCAAAGGTGCTTGGAGCGCGCGTACAACGCCGCGTACCAGGAAATTCGTCAATTCGTCACAGACCTCAACCGCGTCCGTTACTGAGGAAAGGCTACGGGATGCCGTCAAGCTTACTTTCGCCCTGGTTATGCGGCGCAAAATAACCAAGAAGTTGTTTTTGCGCCCTAAAAACCACAATCAACAAACAAAGCTTACTTCGCTTCCGCTACAGCGCGCCGAGGCGATATGATAGGCCGTCTTATCAGCTGTTTCAAATTTTTTTTTTTTTTTTTTTTTTTTTTTTTTTTTTTTTTTTTTTTTTCTTTTTTTTTTTTTTTTTTCGGGCATGCTGGACGCTGAAAAGAGCTCATGAAGAGGACCAGGTATACAAGAGGCCATGCATGGAAGCTTCGACAAGCCCCAGGGTTCAGGGACCCTCTCTCGCAAGCGCACCTTCAGCAATTGGAACTCACCTCCCAGCCCAAGTGTATCATCGACCGACGACCACACCAATCTCAGTCGACCGCACGACCAACACTATCAGTTTAAAAGCCAAACTCGATTCGCGCTGGTCCTGTCTCATGTATTGAATTTCCATATGAGGAAGCGCATCAACATTTTTAAAAATAATTTATTTCCGAATGTTTTTTGTATGGATGTCTTTCCCAGTCAGGACCCGCTTAAGCAGAGCTTGTCTGTGCAGGTCTTGGACCTCACCACCCGATCGCGCAAAATTCCTGTTGGCCGGCAGAATTTAGAGACGGAAAAGTTTTTACGTGCCCGACATACCTGGGCACGGTCCGCCCCGTCACTGACCTCACCTTTGACCTTGAGTTGCGACCGCTGCAACCGGGCCGCAGCCATATCAGTCAGGGAGCAAATAACGAGCGGCCGAAGCGACTCGAACCCGGTCTGCCACTACCGGGGATAGGTCAGGAGTCAGCGCTCTCCCACTGAGCTACAGGGCGGACCTCATCAAGTATCAGAGCTTGATGAGAGCGGGACCACCAGGCCATGTGGCCCTCAAATTCCTGATTTCGCTAAGGTAATATTAGGTGATAGCGGAATTGCTAAACGATCCAAAATGCTACCTAACTTGATGTAAGACCATATTTGTCAGCAATCGGTGGGTTCGATAAGCTGTGGAGCAGCGCTGGAGAGTGATGAAGGATTCACTTCATTTGCCAGCATTTGGTAGCTCCTCCATGATACGAAAACAACGCCGCCGCCGAAAAAGCCGCCGCCGGCGCTCTCACGGTCTGACAAAAAGCACACGGGCGCTGATGCGAGGAAGGCGAGTGGGGTTGAAGGTTGTTGGGGTATTACGTTGTTTTCAACGTAACCCCGGGGAGAAGTGATATTCCAACGTAAAGAGTATTTCAAAAAGGTACGTATTATGCCATTTTATGACTGCTTAGGTTGCCATGAACGTGCGTGCCGTGGCTGAGAAGGTGGCTTTGTTACCGCTTCGCTTCGATTTTAATGGCGGACAAGGCATTGTTCTTTGTACGATTACAACTATATTTCCAGGCTTACCTGTTTTGTTTGAATATATTTTTGTTATTTATTCTTTCAAGCAGTTTTTATTGTGTTTTTAGTCACTCTTGCATGCTTTTATCATTATTATATTAGCATGCGTGGCGAACGTGACGCATTCACATGCTTCGTTGGGTTATGTTATCGTCATTTCTTTATTTCAAGTGTGTAGATGATTGGTATGTTGCACCATCTTTTATTGGTATGTTGTTCAAAATTTAAACAATTATTTAATTGTCCTTGGTTATTTGCAATATTTGTTATCTGTCTTTGTGAGGATATAGGAAACTTAATCACTTAACATTGACAGAAACTTAACTTGGGACATGGCTGCTGGACAGCATGAAGTAGCAGTTGACATGCTCATACATATTCAGAAGCCTGTCCAAGTTGTCCCAGCCACCATGGCTCCAGCAGCCAAAAAGNCAGCGAGTGCCGAAGCGGCTCGAACCCATCTTGCCAGGGTGGGTCAGATCTGTAGTCCAGCGCTCTCCTGACTGAGCTATACTTTGACCTTTGCTTGACATTTGTTTCATATAAATGACGTCTGGTGGTCAAATGAGTATCACCATCGCTTTCCTTGCGTAAAATGATCCATAAAACATGTGTTACATGGCTTTCGTAGATATTTTGAGTAAAGTGACCTATTGTGACTTTGACTTTGATGACTTTGACCTTTGATCTTTGCTAATAATATCACCTTAGATCATGCAGGATGTGTATCATACGTTTAAGAGCACTTAAGACGATCATGGTCGCAATACAAGTCTTTGGATGGAAAGTATGGCCCATAAACTAAAATACCTTGATTTTGACCTTTTACCTGACCGTGACCTGATATGTGACCTCAATTAAAGGGAGTGTGTCTACTCACATTGGTCATGTGAAGTTGTTGACACTAGTCTGTAGAACAGATTTTTCTGAATGTGCCATATAACTTCATTTCCCCAGATTCCACTTTAGTCTGCTGGAGATATTTCAAGAGTCGCCAATCATCATACTGGGCAGTACTGTGAATCTATCGATAGTAGCCAGAAGAGCTTTACCGCTAGCAGCATTGTATTGCTCTTAATTACAGACGCTAGCATAAATTGTTAGTCTGGCCAATAGAAAACAACTCGTGAGCACTTGTAACAGCTAGCCGAACAGAGCCTTGATAACTATAAACAAACCATACATTGCTCGTAAGGTGTTTTATCGTCTTTGGTGCGCCATTATAGCAACATCTTCGTGTATCTCTGTTTATAGTGACGACGTTTATGAAGTTTTGGAACAGAAACAAATGCAACACAGAATAATTATAGGTAAAAATTCAACTAAGGACTCCATTAATCGTGAATTTGATCGTAAACCAATGATCAAACCCAATAGCTTCTTACCGTAATAAAAATATATTTGACATTTCAAAAGAGTAGGCACACTCCCTTTACAAATGTTCGAATGTGCTTTAGATTCGTCTCATTGAGCGCTTTCAAATGCCGCCTTGCGCGTCTCGCTCCGATCATTGGTTCGGGAGATAATCAGGGGGCGTTTAACGCCCCCCCCCCCCCGCCTCCCTCCCCAATGGTGTTCAGATCAAGAGCCCCATGTCAAGGCCGGGTTAAACGTTGCTGACATTGAACATTACAGCAAAGGTTACATTTATCCTGTTATGAATTTACTATTTAATTCAGTTAGCTGTCGTATGCAAGCACCCAATGATTTTTTTTTTTATAATTCTTTAGTCCGAATGTTTGAATGTTGGCTTTCCGAGAGGTCAGGACCCGCGCTAAGCAGAGGCTTGTTGCGCTGGTCTGAACCGTCACCATTCCCAACTGCGCAATTCCTTGTTGGCCGGACAGAATTTAGAGACAAAGTTTTCGTGCCCGACATAACCTGGACAGCGGTCCGCCCCGCGCACGTGGACTCGCCTGACCTGGTGTGACTGCTGCCATCGGACGCAAGCCATCTCAGTCAGGAGCAAATAGCGACGCCGAAGCGACTCGAAACTGCCGGGCTGCCACTACCGGGATAGGTCAGGAGTCCAGCGCTCTCCCACTGAGCTACAGGGGCGGACGGATAATTAATTTAACATGAGTAATCAATAACAATCTATGAAAACAATTATAATGTAAAGGTTTTCTAAGCATTATAAGTGTTTTAGTGAAAGTTGTTTCTATATCTTTTCATGAAGCTGAAAGTTTGATAAATGTCCCATGTTTGCTGAAAATTGAACCCTTTAGGTTCAAAGCCTTCAAGATTCCTGAGTTATTTTTAGTGAATTTGGTGCAGAGTTTGCCATGCTGCCATACTTAAGTATTTTTTAGTTTAATTACTACATTGGATTGTTTTCCTAGACCACAACATAATCAAATAGTACTTTGCATAATTTTTATATTTAAATAACCAGGAAATACCATGCTCTTTAGGTATTACTTTACCTAGGGTCCAACAACATGTTTATGAACTAATTTTGCACTCTCTAAGTTTTTTTACTGTGCTGACTACAAATCTGATACTCATTTGTGGGACAAATAAATTATTAAAGCATCCTGACAGATATCTGCTGATGCTCCACAGTTGACGCAGTGTTAAGGTTAGGTTAGGTCAGGTTATGGCTCATTTGCCCCACAAATAGGCATCATATTTGAAATCAGCAAAACAAAAAGCTCAGGGAGTGCACAATTTATGCATTACATTTTACTCAGACTCCAGATAAAATTCTACCACTTTTTGTGTATTTTTCTTTTTTTGAAAGTAGGTAATTGTAAACATACACAAATACAATATCATGATAAGCCAAGACTCACACTGGTGTCACAGGATTCATATGTTTCACAAATGCTAGACATGATAAACATAAGGCAAACATAAAAAGTATTCCCTTTAGATACTCATTATTTGTTCCTATATACATGTTAACTATTATCTTAAAACATCTGAGACTTTCAAATTAATTATGTAATTAGTTCATCTCATTCAATCACTGTAACTGATCACTTAGAGTTGCATGACGCTCTGACATTGTTAAAACACGATTTTTTCACAATATCAATAATTTCTGTCATTAAATCTTAACAGTAATCACTCAGAAATATTTCAGAATGATTACAAAACAAAATTTGAAATACTCCCTTCACAGAACCTACTACTAAAAAAAAACATTGTCTGGCACAGGGGCAACCAAGTTTGCAACTTTGAAATGTCTATTGTTGTATCAATAAGTTAAATCTTGGTCAAATTTTACACCAGGAATATCTTACAGTTTTGGGTTTCATGTATGAGGAGACCCGGCGATAGCAGTCTCCATCAGCACCATACACAGTAGCAATTTATGGTTGGGAAAAATGAGCAATTGCCCCACCCCATAAATGAAAAACAGTTGACAACATGTTTCTGACCCCCAAATAATAACTTGTAAATTTATTATCATTATTTACCCTCCCCTGCTCCATTTGGTCATACCAATGATATTCCCACAGCATTTTTATGTTTCAAAACTTAACTATTTCATTACTAAGTTAACTATTTGGACATTCTGCATGTTTCTAGACATTATACTTTATCATCATCTTACAATTTCTTCCCAGAGAGGATCTGTCATCACTCACAGAATACTGAGCCGCCACACAACGCCATGTATGTCATGTCACGTGACTAGAACTACGTTTTAATTGTTATAACCAAACCTGACCCAACATTTATGGACGTTGGGTTGATATGCTGCCTCCGGCTTCACAAGGGGTTGAGTATGGTGCCTCCTTTCCAGCCTTTGGCCACCTTGAAAAATGACACATTTTCCTCCATTGATAATCGTTCGAGGATTTTTTTGGCCTGGTTGCGCTACTCCAAGACGCTCAATATCGCAGCTCTAAGGACAATCAGCTGTTGAGTAAACAAAGTTTGGTGACAGCGGCGCAAGGAAGCAGTGAAATATTAATTATTGAAGTTAAAATTAGTTAAAGTGCAAAATGTCTTGGGGAGCACAACTGTAGTTACTAAATGTGATATTTTATATTGGTTAGTGGGTATATTATAGGGATTAACTAATAACTAATGATGAGAATGTCATTGGTACAGCCCTCCAGTGGTTTATGGCCTGTCCCCCCCCCCCACTCAACTTTTATTAGATGATGGCACCCTCAGGCCTCATGAAGAAGTAGGGTTACTAGGGTATGACTCTCTCTTGAAAATTAACCCAGTGACATATTTTATAGATTTATAAATATGACACTGCTTGCGACTACCTAAGAGGAGCAAAATAAATTGTTGCCCCGCCCCCACCCAAAAACCTGAAACCTAGATTCGCCACTGACAATAAATACATCAGCATATCAATATTAAAATTGATCATACTAACCTGCCAAAAATGTTGAAAATCAAGAACTTGAAAATATATACTTTATCAACCTTAGTGTAATGCAAGTGTAATGCAAAACAAATGTGAAATGCAGAGGGTGGGTGGGTGCTTTGCAAGATAACTTTACTGTTATAAGGCCTTGACTTTACTATTCGAATTATTCACGCCATTTAAGTATAGGACTGATACTGCCATATGGCAGAGGAAGACTTTATGACTTGATTACTTTTTCCATGGATATATTGGATGGCAAGTCCATTGTGTAAGAAAACCATGAATTTTCAAGAGAACCATGAAAAGGTATTTGAGATATGAAGGTGTGTTTTCTTTGTCTGCAAGCTCCTCTGAGTTCTAAGCCAAATGATGTAAAATTATTTTGCGATTTATTTTTGTTTCATATGGAAGCAATATTCATTTAGAGATGGAATACACGGGATACACCCATGTGATTACAAGTACCTTTACATTTTTATTTTTTGTGATTTTTTGTTCTTACAACTGTCACGCTTATTTAGATATTAACTTTATAAAACATATGATTTTACTAAAATAGGTCTATTTTTGCTTTACCATTCATAGAATGCTAAAAAATAAATATTTTATTAAGTTCACACATTGACCTCTATATATAGAGGTCAATGAGTTCACAATGTATTCAATATCTGCGCATATGTTTCATTTACGGCTCATGAAAGTTTTCGTCCTAATGGTCCTAATGTTTGTGCTGTGACTGTGACGCGGGGCGGTGGTGGGTGTGATTCTCCGTGGATCGATAAGGTGATTTTACTTTTATTTTCTATTAAAATCACGTTGTCTTAGTTTCGATATTGTTTTGAGTTATTATTGTCTCCTTTTTGAAAGCATCATTAGATCAACATTGCTTTGCTTTTGTATCGTTCGTTTGACGGGTAAATTATTCACTGTCACTGCACAATGGTCATATGTTTTATAGATCTAACGTGGCGAAAACTCTGAGGTTGATTATACTGATAATAATAATAATAAATATGTTATTATCATGCTTAGATATTGAATACATCAATTAAGGTTAAATTGATATTCTTTGATATTTTACTATTGAAGCTTAATCAGCAATCTTATCTGAAGCAAGTTTGCTGACAGAGCTTCAATAGTGCTTCAATCAATAGTGCGAGCTTCAATCCAAGAATAAATTTTCAGTCTTGATTTATGTTTTAACTACAAAGTATAAGCTAATAATAGTTTCATTAAATGGAATATTTCATCTTTGTATTGGTTTCAAAGTGAGATAGCCATCATCCTTGGCTGTTATTGAAAAATATGATTTACTAAAACTGGTATCAGTGGGGCTGGCGTCACTGTCTTGGCCAGGCAAAAATATCATTCAGCTGACGCTGTATTTTATTGGTGAGTGAAAATTGTGTTACAACATCATATGTATCTCTTTGGTTGGTCATTGTTGAGATCCTAACCTAACCTTACCTCGCTATTAAGTCTGAGCGAGACAAAACCTAAATCATTTATGGCCATTAATTCTGATTGAGATACATATGACATTACACATTTTTCACTCAGCAATAAAATATACCATCACCATCAGCTTACTGATTTTCATGCCAGGCTGCAACAGAGATGTCAACCCCACTGTTACCAAACAACTTTTCCAAAAACTGAACCACTTTTAAGCAATTGAATTTTGAATTTGCAGAAGAGGTCTATGCAAGTCCTACTGCTGATTGGCTAACAGCAACTTCAGGTTCTTGAATAAAAACAAATTGTATTTCTTGGACCTTGACTGGATTACCCACTGCAGTTACAATAATAAAATACTTGTTTGTTTTCAAGTCTCCATAATTGTTTGAAAAGATTGTGCCATATCTTTTTGCTGTGTAAAGGTTTTCTCTTTAGCTTTCTATAGCTCAATAAATATGATGTCATTATCCCAAATTGTAAATATTAAATTTGTATATAGTTAAGTGACTTTTCTAGAAGCAAATATCACCATCCTTTTCAGTAGCACTTACTTCATATTTTTTACTACAGCCAGCATTTGACAACTTTCAGAAAGGTCAAACATTCCCTTAAATTCTCATGGTCATATGTTTGATGTAAATCTTCCTCAGTAGGTAACTCACATTTGCTGTTTTGGCTTGGTTATTTGGTTTAAGTTTGGCTGCCAAGTTCCAGGCTCCAGTGTTACTATTTTGCATTTAAGATAAGCATGCATGAAAAGTTGCATTTGAAATTGTTTTTACTTTTTGGTAATTGAGAACCTGAGGTTTTTTGTAATTTTTGTATAACACAATAACATTCAAGTCTTTGGTATTAATAACTTCTCTTATAGTACTGATGTTGCAGGTATTGCCCAACCATTGGGATGACAAGTAAATATTGTCCCTTCTTGTTGTTGTTTTGTCCTTGTGTTAAAGGATCCCTAACATGGTATCACATTGTTAAGCTTACATGTAAAAATTGGATTTGTCCCTCCTATGTCTTATTTAACTTAGAATTATATTGAAGACCATTGTAGCATTGCCCTTATATATCAATTTGATTTTTTTTTTTTTCTTTTGGTTATTTATTTAGAGTAATCAAAATCAATATTATGCCTCAGACATTCTTTTCTTTACAGGTCCTGTGTGGTCTACGGATGATGCTTGATATTCTGAACTAGAAGATTACTTTAAAGTAATACTATAGAAAAGTGGTACCATGAAGATTATTTTTGGTATCCTGTGCTCTCTGCTAATAGCAGGATGCAGTGGTGAGTACTGGCGGAGAGCAGAATGCTAAGCAACATACTAGTTTAAGTTGATGCTGCATTGAAATGCTGAGTTTTGTCCTATAACATAACTCTTGTGATCAATGTCACATAATTAAGCTGACTTCAAGTTTCAGCACAAATAGTATTTTAAATAAACTGTTTCGGATATAGATAGTGGCATGCAGTATTATATACCCATTATTCTCATCTTTTATCATGAGATAAAACATACTGCAAACGTGCAACAATATAAACCAGGATGCATATTTTAATTGGGTAAGTTTGTTCTACACAAGGTGTATGTTGCCTTACACAATTTGTTATGTTATCATTCGCTAGGTTCTAAATTGTACAAATAGTTTTAACTGGTTGTAAGGAATATCAACAAGGAGTTTTGACATCTTCCAAAGATCAATGAGCATTATCAATTATCATTTGAATGCCTTCATAAAAAAGCTTAACAAAGTGAACAAAGCCATTCTCAGGTCATTGTATTTTACCCAGTCCATTGTAAGCAGTTTGTCGAATCTATTTCCGCACATTTTAGACGTTTGACCTTTGGGGCCTGAGCGACAATAATGAGACAGATTTGTATTTATTTATTTAGGGTACTGCAACTGCGCTGGTCCTGTTGTCCTATTTTCGTGTCCTATTTTCCAGTGCCCTAATAAAATAGTAAAATATTACATAAATATTATTATATAAGTTGCAGTGCCCCAATAAAATATTCAAGTGTCATATTTTCGGGATGATAAAGCAAAAATCATATATATCGGTAGTGCGGAGTCGCTGCTATGACAATGGTTTATCTATGACCTGGCGCGAACACGGTCCGAGACCAATCGTGACCTGGTCACGTCCCGCTGGCGCTGCTAACTTGGCTGTGACCTGGTCACATCCTGACCTTGACCTGGTCGTGACCTGAGCACTGGCTGGCGGCGCCGCTGCCCGCAGGCGACGACAGGGCCGATTACAGCGGCTCGACGCCGCGTTTTGTGGTGGAGAACACACCGTTCGTGGTGGCGTGCCGCGTCTCTGAGCTGAGCCACATCAAGTGGCACCGTAACGGCGTGCCGGTACCGCTGGCCGACCCAGCCGATCCGGCTGCCGCCGCCGCCGGCTTCTCCGTGAAGACGGAGAAGCGCGACGTGTTCCTCGTGTCCAATCTGACGGTGGCGCGCGCCCGCCACGAGCACTCGGCCAATTACAGCTGCACCTCTTTCGTGGACAACGTCCATGAGGTGATCGTGATCGGCGGTAAGACGACGGTGGTTTGCCGAACTAACACTGGCCGTGTCGCCGACAGATGGCGTGCCGTGAGCTTCATTAACGCCCAGCTGATTGACATCCCCGCGCTGGGCGCGTGTGGTGTGACTCGCCGCAGTGGTGGACGCATTTTGAAGTTGTTTGTGACGTTTTGTCCGAGCGTCTGGTGCAGTTGCGACCGGTTTTGCGTTGGTTTGGACTTGGCACGTTTGTGCGTGCTGCATGGATTGTGCTGTCCATAACTCTGGTTTGAGTGATAACGCGGTCATAGTTGACTTGTAAGTGTTCAGTTGCTTGTTGGTAGATTTATTCGGTCCGCATTTTTATGCGCAGTTTTCTTACACAATTATGTGTTGATGAAAGTCGTACAAGCAAGGTTTGCAGCAAATCAATGACAACAAATGAAAAACGAAGGGAGAGAAGTGCGCATTCTCGGAGACTTGCACATGTCAAGGTGCGGGACGAAGATTTTGTTAACGAAGACATGCGATTCAAAGATTGTTATGGATACCCGGAAGTCCGAACAGAATCTGTGCAGATACGAAAATCGCGAAGCTAAGATTTGTGAGACCATGATCTTAACACGAAGATGTGTCTACGAAAACTAACTGACGGAAACATCTGATG
This sequence comes from Semibalanus balanoides, assembly GCA_014673585.1. Classification (NCBI taxonomy): domain Eukaryota; kingdom Metazoa; phylum Arthropoda; class Thecostraca; order Balanomorpha; family Balanidae; genus Semibalanus; species Semibalanus balanoides. The sequence continues at coordinate 4,193 of VOPJ01005150.1, read as the reverse complement.
AAGTACACAAAGGAACGATATGCAATCGAATCAGACATTTGTGATCTTGAGAATTAGTCATCGTAACACATATTTCTCTAGGTGGTGGCCGTTCCCTGAACCCGGTTTGGATTCGTGCATTTGATGCAGCTGCAATGCCAGCTACTAAGTCTATCAGTCGGAGGACTATTTACCGTTATCCCCAGTTCCAGCTTGATGTCACTCCATTGGACGGTGACAGAACGCCGTCCACCCTGACAGTTCAACATTGGACGACGATTGGGCTGGGTGTTTGTTTATCTTGTTTTGCTGTGCTGCACTGAGAGGTACTATGTAGGACTGCCAACCAGTCACGTTATCTGAGAGCATCCACAAACTGCGTTACGTTGAAGAGCCCTTGTGTGTCAGTCACAGTGTCCTAGGATTGGGAATTTTGGGTGTAAAGCGACACCCTACCAGGAATAATATTACGCTCCTTTTGCCCAATTTGAATGGATATTTTTCACTCTCTATCACATTTCAGATTATTTTTCACTCCTTTATTTAAATATGTGAAAAGCAAGACAATGGATCATGTTTTGTTTGATAGCAATTAGCAAGACGTGTAAATTATTGAAAGGGGCTCTTTTTAGGTATAATTTTCCACTCTTTTTGCTGATTTTTAGTCTGAATTTTCCACTCTGCACCCGGCTCTAAGGCAATCCTAGGACACTGGACTGGACTCTAGAAGGTCATAGTAACTTGCTTGTGCTGTTTGCTCCATCTGCTGGATTGTGTTCTTTTGCTCGGTGACGTCCGGCCTAATTGCTGCGTACATCGCATCAGGTGGCCTTTTGTCTCACGAACATCCCCGGTTTGTGACCTGTGACCCATGGCTCATGGCTGCGCGTATCTTTGTTGTGGCGGGAGAAAGAAGCCCGGTTTCGCAAGTTCCTACAGGCGGTGGTGGGCGAAATTGACAACGAAACAGCGTGGCTCTACCAGCGCTGCAAATCTGTTATCTCGATGCCGGTAAAATCAGCACTACGACTTTGATGCACATTGGACATGCGTTCCTGGTATCGACTGATGTCAAGTTGATCGAAAACCAGTTTGATTTATTATTTGCATAGCTGTCTATTGTTTGTAATGTTGTCGCCTGCTATCTTTTGTCTTACTCCATTATACCTCGTGTTGGGTATCCTCCCTTAAAGACCTCGCTCGCCCTCACTTTTTACGCTCCGCTTGCTTCCATAATGTCTATGCCTCTCATGCGCCCATCGCGTCCATTATGTTAGCACTGACCCTCAAACTACCTCTTCCCAGTCTCGTCTGTGTGCCTCCCTGGACCCTGTCCCTCTTCGCCCCGTTTTGTTCACTCGCGTCGCGCGGGCTCCGGGCTCCGAAGAAGTGCCGCTCGGCGGCGGCGGTGGAGTGCCGGTGTTGGCACCGCCCTGGCCGCCGGCCACTAATAATAGTCGGCCGCTGGAACAAGCGGCGCTTGTCGACGCCCGCGCACTCGTTTCTCCGATGATCGGTGCGGCGGAGGCGCGGCGGTCCGATCGGGGCCGACCGTCGGCGATCGGTGGCATGGTGGCGACCGCGGCGCGGCTGTGACGGCGGCGCAGTGGTCACAGGTCACCGGTGGCGCGCTGGATCACCGAGTCATATGACCTCTGACCTACCCGGGACCGGTGCACGACCTTTGACCTGCTGTGGTCGGCTGGAGGGGATGCCAGCAGCGCAGTATGTCGCCATGCGGGCCGCCAAACTGCCCTTGTCTTCAGACGGGATACGATTATACCGGATGTCCCGGTTGACCCGGTGCTCCCGTTTGAGAAATGTTCCAGGCTGTTCGTACTGTCGTGACATCAGCTCTATGCAAACCGTGACGTCTTCAGCCAGTCAGACCTCTGTTGTGCGCTTTAATGTCTCAGCGCCCGGGCACCCCTGTCGTACTGACGGCGCACCGCCATCCGTACGGGCGTTTTCAGCCCAGTCAGCCTGTCGAGCGCTTATGTCCCAGCCCGGGCGGCGGCACCCCTGTCGTACGGGGCGTTTCAGCCCAGTCACCCCTGTCGTGCGCTTTATGTCCCAGCCCGGCCACCCTAGTCGTGCGTTGTGGTGGATCGGCTGACCGGGCGGCGCGGCGCCGGAAAGACTGGCCAGTGCCAGCTGTGCTACTCGGCCGGCTTTCCTGTTGTGCCGCTCCGTTTGTCGAACGAGTGGCGGGGCGATCTGCAGGAACGAGGAAATCGTTAAACAGCACGCGATGTGCTGGAATACGGTTTCAGTGTGCTTCGTTTGGCAGGGTCCCAAGATTCCATTTTGGCTTGGGTGTCTGAGTGGAAAATTTGAGACCATAAGGATTTAAGACTATGGGAGTGGAAAATCATGTAGAAATGGAACGATTTTGATTACTGTTTTGAATATGAAAAGCAGTAGTTTTAATTTAATTATTTTATTTTTAGTCAATATTTATTTATTTCAGAATCAATATCACAATGCATAATTTGGAAGTGGAAAATCAACTCCTAAAATGGAGAATGATAGTGGAAAACTATTCACAGCTGGGTGTCATTTTCCACCTAAATCGATAAGTTTTGGGACACTGTCGTTTTTCTTCGGTTTGTTGCCTAGTAACGCTCATTGACACTTTTCACTGACTAACTACATGTGTAGGTGGTAAGAGCCAACCATGAGTTACCAAGCTTCATGAATGTCGGTAATTGGGTACGCAGGTAAGTTCGCGAGTTTTATGCTTGTTCGTGTTGTTTTTACAACCTATTCTTATAATGATTGCTTTTAATGTCGCCAATACAGTGACATTGTAGAACTAACCCAGCCAACAAATAACAATTAACTTGGGCACTGATCGGGCTCAATGGTTTAATCCCATTGTGCCCGATCTGTGCCCAAGTTAATTGCTGGCAGGGAATGCACTCACTGAAGAGAAGGAACACTACTCTCCTATGAATCCTATGCGTACCGATCAAGCTCTCGTTAAGACTGCCTGTATTTGATGGCTTTTACTCCCTCCATTCGTTTGATGTGAATGGTGCTGGGTGATTATCTGAGGGAGCTTTGAGCTCGCAAATCATTTCGTCTCGAGCATCATCCTATAAAACGAACGCGTTGTTACAGTCCTGCTTAACCTTTTTATCTGGTAAATCTGGCTCGCCAATAATAAATATTTCGCGATTTAGCCCCGTATAGGGTATTATAAATCAATCTAACTTCAACGACAGCCCTACTGGGACTGGCGTGTGATTTGCTGCGCCGGAAGAAGTGCAAATTATGCAAAGACATAATTTAAAACCTGAAAGCACAAGACAAATAAACCTGCACGACATTGACTAATGGCTCTCGTGAAAACTACTGGTGAAGCCCGAGTTGCAGACTCAGCAGTCAAATACAAACGCTGTCATGGATGGCCGTCTAGCAGGCAGGGTCTCATGACTTCATTGCGGTCCATCCGCACTTGCTGAGGAGTTCAGTCGCTGTAAAATGGGAGGACACAATAGGGACATTGTTCTGTTCCAGTGCAACACAGGTAAATCGGACTGGGATGTGCCGGCTCAGCGGGAGCCACACCACGGACCAGTGTGTGACGTCGGGCCGCTTGTTTTCCCCGGAACGACTGGGTAGGTGTGGCTAAACGGGTACTGCGTGGTGGCACCGCTCAACTCGACTCTGGGTCCGCGCATTATGGCGCAGTCACGGTTCATTGAGAGGGTCCGGAGGGCTCAAACTGCGGGAGATGCACTATTGGAAAGCTGAGCCCACGCGAAATCCAGCGATGTAAATTTGGCAGAATCCATCAAGAGCCCGAAATATCGACATTTTGTCTGAATTCGCGCGCCTTTCGTTTGACCAGGGCTATCGCGTATGATATGGCAAAAATGCAGACCAATGGCATGTTTACCGATTCGTCATACTCTCCACGACAAGGTCCAATATAATGCAAGACCATAGATAGTTTGGCTGCTTACGCGGCTGCCTCAAAGTCAAACGCTCCCGGTGTCGGCACTAAGGCACAGTCCTGCCCGTGCCTCACACGCAGAATCGCCGCTCACGACTCGCGAGCTGAGTACTGCACGTCGTGCTCAGCTCAGCCGTGCAGCGAGCACGGCGCAGCAGCCGCCGGTCATGACCTGACCCTGATTGGCCGGTCATGACCTGACCCTGATCGGCCGGTCATGACCTGACCCTGATCGGCCGGTCATGACCTGACC
>VOPJ01005149.1:0-23981 GCA_014673585.1 Semibalanus balanoides | reverse complement strand
GCTGATTTTTGCGTCAAACTCGTGTGTAGTGACGTCACTAAATGTGATACATCTAAAAAATGCGAATACGAAATTGCTTCATTTTTGCACAGCAGACGTCAAATTTATAAGGATAAGGTAGCTGAAGTTTCGCGCTGATAGTGCTGTTCCTTTTTAAGCTATTGCGAAAATCCCTCGACGGGGTGGGCGGGCGTTTTTCGACACCCCCTCCCGCCATGGCAGAATTAACCATCACAGATGGTCTCAATCGGAGGCGGGGAGGTATCCTACCACCCGACTTGACCACGCCTTCCACGCATCTGCCGAGACTTCCGTAGTCGGCAAAACATCACCCACTCCTCGTTCTATCTCCGTTCGTCTCCCCTTCCCTCCCGACGAGCGAAAGGCGGGCAGATGTTGAGCAGCCAGTGGCTGTGTATATATTGGTGGACCAGGCCGATGCGGCCCGGTCCGTTCCCGGCGTCCGTCTACACCCTCTGTACAGCTGACATTACATCACACACACACGCGCGCCGGTCGGTACCAGCCATCTACTGCTGCTTGGCAGCCAGTTTGAGCCGCAGCGACTCGGGCATGCCGGGAGGAGGCGGCCGCGGCACGCGCAGCGCCACCTTCACGCCGTCGTAGATGAACCACTGCAGGGCGGTCAGCGTGCCCGATATGAATAATACGCCGCCGTCGGCCCTCCAGCCATTGAAGCCCCGGAGCTCCTTTGGGACGCCATGGCCGAGACTTGGCTGTTGAAGCTTGGCTGACGACGGTGTCGGCTGGGTGAAGGAGACGATGGAGCAACCACACCAGCGATGTAATCGGGGCGAAAGGTCACAAGCTGCCCGCTTTTTCTTTTGAGCAGTCGGCGCGGCGGCTTGGGCACCACGTACTGTCGTCGGCAGGACGAGAGGTGGTCAGTATGCATACTGTACAAAGGACGCAGCAAACCAGCATTAATCACTGATCAGCGAGTAATAGATATATGCAGCTGTAATATTTCCTGATACTGCAGCCTATTGTTATTGTTAATATTATTGATATTAAAATCGCCAAGACAAACAACGGCAGTTGGATGAATGTCATAGGAAGCCTCGTGACCACACGGAAAAAAATATATGCCTAACTCTTCCCTCCACACACAATATAAATGTGAAATATGCGCTGTATATAGTAGGACACACGGCCGGACGGCTATACGAGAAGGTGTAGGGCAGGGAGGATCAATGAAAACCCAGAGGTCTCGACACCCATCTGGGGCAGGGATGGTCATAAACACATTTTGGGAGGGGAGGGTATGACAACCTTATGCATTATTGTCCACAACATTGGCAAAATGTTATATTTTGTTAAAAGAGGACAATATAGAAGCGAGAGCAAAAGGTACACCAAGACTAGAAGAGGCCAAATCTGCTAAGCAGCATATACATTTGACTGATAACGTTCATTCCTAATATGTGGCGGCCATTTCGTGTTGCGGCCTCACTGCCGTCCCACTCACTGGTAAAGCGCCTCGACGGTGCGCTCGAAGCAGGCGAACTTCATCATCGTGTAGGGAATCTGGCGGGCCCAGAGCGGCCCCACGCCCTTGTAGAAGCCCCACCAGCCCTCCTGCTGCATGATCATCGGGAAGCCCTTCCGCAGCGTGGCTGGGAAGCCCGGTAGCGTCTGGATGCGCACCTGGCGACGGCAGCACGGAACACACGGAATCAGTGACCGACTGGACACGCCGGCGGCGGCGGCACACAGTACACTGAACTGACACAGCAGACAGCATGAGGACGGTCAAAACCAGGGGCTCTTCGCACTGCTGTTGAACATCGCGACACGCTGGCAAATATAGCGCGTGACTCTTAGGCATAGCATACATACGAAAAATGTGAGCACCGGTTTACCTTGAGCGCCTCCATGGGCGCCAGCGCGATGTCGGCGAAGAACTCTGCCGAGGCCGAGGCGGCCAGGTAGAGTCCCGTGCGATACAGGTAGGCCTTCTCCTCGCCGAGCGCGTTAGAGTAGAGGTGCTTGAACAGCTCATAGAAGCCGAACTTGCAGAGGCCCTGCATCGAGTAGCCGATGAGGGTGGGCGCCCAGCCGCGCCCCAGGCCGCGAACTCCCTCCTCCCGGACGGTCACCTAGCGAGCGGGAGAGGCGAGAGGTCGTTACTGACACGGCAATATCGCAGGCCGACCTAGCCGAGCGCAGCGCCGACATAGTGCAGACCACACTCGGCTGGTCTCGCCAGTCAGCACTCGGCGATTAGAGGTTCACGAACATACACAATCGTGTGATACTGCGACCACCTTAACATTGGAATACGCTGAGAAAAGCGTCCACACCGAGTGTGGGAGTACCTCCCACACTCGGTGTGGTCATTGGACCAAGGCTGACATCTGTCAGTCTTTATGACACCTCATATGACATCAGTCTTTTCCTCGACCAGCTCCTACCCAGAAGATAGCAGTAACTGGCTACAGCTCAGGCCTCGCTCTGCCTGCGAGGGGCTGGCGGTGGCGACCTACCTTGAATCCGTTGAAGATGCCCTTGTACTTTTCGGCGTTGGTCTGAATGCGGCACTTGACCAGGTCGAGAGGCACGATGGCCGTGTGAGTGAGACCGCACGACAGGATGCCACCCAAGCCGGCGATGGCGAAGAACTTGGGCGAGCCATATTCGCAGCTGTACTCGGGTTCTGTCGGCACGCCACACCACCGGTCAGGTCAGCGGGGACGGCGGCCGCCGAGTCCGCTCAGGACCGGCCATGCGGTTAACGGGGGGGGGGGGGTCAGTCGCGAGCACACGGCTTAACCCGGCACACCAGATGCAGCAACACGAACTACCATGGCCGTCGAGGTTTAGTTGAACAGCACGGACACACACACAGATGCACAGAGCACACGTTCGCACACACTCACGACAGTCCGATGAAGGTCAAGGCTGATAGCACGCAGCCGCGCACGGGCGCCCATGTCAGACGGACTGTACCAGTTGGGACATTACATATTGTTCCTACACGTCCTAGGATTGGGATTTGGATGTAAGGAATCTACAAGGAGTACATATTCCACTCCATTTGGCCAATTTGAAGGTTATTCTTCCACTCTTTTCACCTTTGATATTATTCCTCTCACTATATTTACTCGTTTGAGTGCGCACAAATATCTCTCGCAATGGACTAATGGTACACAGTTTTCGTCATTCAGTCAGCATACGACGTACTAAAACTCTTCCATACATTGGGACTTCTTTTTGAAGCAGTATAACAATTTTCCACCCTTTTTGCTGATTTTAAGTCTGAATTTTCCAATCGGCACCATGACTCTAAGGCAAATGGCAATCCTAGGGCACTGCTGATTACATCAATATAATACCAACATGGCTGTTATATAAGGCTTTTGCTCTTCAAATAATTGTGGCTGCCCTCCCCATCCACATGTGGAATCATTTCCTACCTCATATATCAAGTGCTCTGTACACACGCCAGAACATGTACAAGCGCTTGCTTCAGTGCGTACGTGTGCATGAGCGCGCTAGTACGCGTGCGAGTGAGCGCTGGTATGCGTGTGTAATGTGTAATGTGTAATGTGTATGTGGAATTACATACCTGCCGTGCTGAAGGCAGCGATGTTGCGGCCGTGCACCAGCTGCTGCGGCTGCTCGCTGGGGGAGCTCGGCTCACAGTGGGCCACAGTCGGGAAGGGGCTGGCGCGGGCGGTGTCCAACAGGGAGCGAATCATGGCCGGATCCTGTCAGCACATAGTCACACAGCCATGTGGGAAGCTGCTACCACAGCACTGCATGTCCAAACTTTGCCTCAAGGAAGACGTCTATACATGCAAGCACAAACACAGTGCCAATAATGCTACAGGGTTTCTTACATGTTGTTGTGGAATTGAATGGGTTGCACATGGGAATAAATAAGTGTTATTTCCAAAAACAACAAACACATGTCAATGATCTAAGCTTTGCTTGCATACATTTAATGTAACTTTAGCTTGATTTACCAGTTATAAAACATGCATGACATGCAAAATGAACACAACACACAACAAACTTTATTACAGAAACTTATAATGCACACTCTGAAGTCTGAACACAGTGCATGTTGAGTTAAATGTTAAACATGTCGATACTAGGTAAATATGGACAATTCTTAGACTCCCCTAGTAGCACATAACGTTGTCAAAACAGCATGGCAACATTGACAACGTCATAAAAGTAATGTGTGCTACTAGGGTCTCTTGATAAAGAGTCACCTCAACATAAGCCTCATCTTCATTTTACTGATAGCAAAGCACGAGACCATAGATAGCTTAGCACTAATAATAAGGAAATGTATGACATATTCAGTCTCATAGAGGGAAAATCAGGCCAAATAAACCACATTGTTGACACTAGCAATAAACAAATGTTGCTCTACATTGCTGTCACTAAACCTCGAATACTGCCATATATTTAACATTAAGGATAACTGATAGAATTCATACATAATACATATATTACTATAATTTGTATACAATGATCAGCAACATGTTTGAGTATTTATTTTACAGACAAATTGAAGCATTAAACTGTAAGACAAGCTTTAAGACAGAAGGTTGCATGATTATGCATTAAGTTGCCACACACTGAAAGCTATACAAACAACTTCCATATAGACCATTTGAACACAGTAAATGTCAATATTTTTTAAACATCAACGCCTACACTGGATTGAAAACCGATCCAACCAACCTGCTTTTCTCAATTAGCTCCTGTTATTAAATAAATTATATATTTTAGCAACTGTCTGTTTGCTTGCCAAAAATGTATGGTTGTTTGAAAGAAAGCTTTAAAAAAGATCAATTTTAACACAAACTTATGCATCTTCATACAATATAGATGAAAACGATTATCACTAACACACAAGGTGCTGTCCTGTCATGTGGCAAGATAATGCACTATTTGACATTAAAGGTAGTGTATAACCACGACTTAACCACATTCCAATTTCAGCAAATAATGTAAAGTATAGCTTTATTAGCTTATATAGACAGATGATGATTTGGGTTTAATGGTGCCACAGCTACTATGCTATGTGGTGTTTACATAGACAGATAAACTGGTGGTTTCCAGCCTGCTATTTTATATTGATTTTTGCTCATAAATTGACCATTATCACATCTTAAAAAATGAAGACATTGGCCAATAGTTTTGATTTTACAGCCATTGCACTACACTTATCTTGGGTTTCAACTTTCAAGTAATCACCATTCTGTCATACCCTGTACTGGTTAAATGTTAGATAATGAGTCAAAATCCATTGGCTCATTAGTCTGCACATTTCTCAGAACCCTTCCAGGAAACATAATTATTGATATTGGCACATGACCAAATAATAGATACACAATTGCAATATTTTGATACAATAGAACCATCTTTCAAATGTTCCTGAGCAATATAACTTATTTTCAATCATTTCAGCATAAGCCACAGAAGAACCTATAGTAAGCTTCTAAAATTATAACACTCTGAATTTAATATCTTTCTTGCTAGATTTACTTAAAGCTAGCTGATACTTTTGCTTACAAAAACTGTTGATCTGTTTTGAATTCACCTGTTCTTTTGATAAAAGCTTCTTGAGCTTATAATGGTGCTTGAACTGAATTTTTTAAAATAGGTTTACATTAAATTGTTATCATGTGATAATAGGGATGGTCTAAGATAATGTAAAACACCATGACAATATAATACAATCATAAACTATGTTCTTCTGTATCACATGACATCAATCATAGATAAATTGAAAGCAAATGTAAATAGTGAATACCAACATGTACATACTAGAACACAACAATTCATCATAAAAGTGATGATGATTTGGGCTTAGGGGCGCCTCAACTCAATGGTTATGTGGCGACCATACCATGCAAGTTTTCATTAAAAATGACAGTTGAAGAAATATGGACAAAAACCAAACATACTATTAATGCACTAAATAATACCAATAACATGACCATTTTGGTGTTATAACTGCACCAGAATTATGGTTGGTTAAACTACCTAGGTAGCATTACAAAATATTGTATTCACATGATATATATCCTATCCTCAGACTTTCAATGCCCTCAGTATGCAGACGATAACTACACATTTTTCATTCTGATAGCATGAAAGTCTAAGAATAGGATGTATCCGGGGTTACAGCAACTGACCGTACCTATCCAGACTGGTTATTGATTCAACTTATTTAGAACAATTATATCACAATTCATTTGGGATCCTGAATGATTCAATCATCATTCAATTCAAGGATAGCATTTTTAAGAATTGATTTATTCTAATTCAAATAAACAAAATAACATTTTTAATCAATTCATATTTGATTGATCAGTAATATATATATATATATATATATATATATATATATATATATCGTATTGATGAAAACTCAATACAAAATGGAAACATACATCAATATGATCATTCAAGCATTGTTACAGCAAAAATATTTCAGCGTAATGAATGGAGTCACTGGGAAAGCATTGTATTTACACAATTTACCATTTTCACCATTAATTGTTAACAATCTTAATATTTAGATTCAATTAAATCAGCTTTGAATCTATGCCGCTTTTAATTAAATCACGATTCATTGCCTACTCAAAAGATCTGGTGGTAAAATGTATTTTTTGCTTATTCAAAGAGTTTCTATTAACGATTCTAATAAATTAAAACAGTCAAATAAATAACCAGTCTGTACCTACCTACTTTTTAATGTATCAAAGCATTACAATTAAAACTGCATATTCCTGCCTGTCCTCTGGTCCCAAGCAATGCACTACCTATGCCATATGATGAGGAAACAGTGTGCAATTACGCACAAAATTAAGGCGTTTGTCTTATATGAATTTTATATGAAACATCACATAATAGTGGTCATAGCAGGAATATATCAGAAAAGTTGATTTTATTTCGAGTTGAGACATAAGTACCGCAAAAGAGACGAAGTGAAAATGTGTTACCATGTATATTTAAGGTCAAAACGTCCATAATTTTCCAGAAACGTAAGCATAGTTAACATTTTGTAAACAACAGGACATTTTTTGAGCATTTACAAACCTTTTTGGTGCTATTTACTGCAACAAATCACCAGACTTCTGCCGACCCGCTCAGCCGGTGTTGGGGTCACACGGTAAGAGAAAGAAACTTTTTTTCTCACGACTATCACGCTGCCAAATATACGACTAGCTACAATATATTGTGAAGTTTATAAATACACGAATTCTCAGTCGCAGACTCTTTAAGACAACATTTGAGTCTACAAAAGTGATTTTCGTTTATTAAAATTAAGGAAAATCAAACCAAACAGTTAATATTTTTGCATCACCTGGAACAAGTTTTAGGATATAGTTTAAAACTAGTTTAGAATACAGCATCAAGACCAAGGGCGCCTCCAGGCACAATACTCTGGGAGGGGATCGGGGCTTATCTGTCACGCGCCCAAGGGCGGATCGAGGGGACCATCGTGGTTAGTGGCGGACCTACGGCTACGGTTGGGCAAAATGGGTCTCTCTCCCAAACCGCCTGAAATCGGCGCAACATTGACACATTTGTCATTTACTGATATATCAAAATATAAGCAACTTTTATTGAGGAAAGTTTGGGAAAGTTTGCCATTGGCTGGGAGGTGGGGATAAACACCCCCCCCCGAGGGATTTTTGCAATAACTAAAAAACGGACCGCGCTACCAACGCGAAACGTCTGGTACTTTCTGCTGCATTAATTTGACGTCTGCGCAAAAATAATAACTAATGTAAGAAATAGTTATATCAAATTTAGTCACGCCACACACACAAGTTTGGCGGAAAAACAGCTTAACTTGAACAGGCCGTAGAAAGACGTCATTTGTTAAGCAAAATGCAATTCAAAACGTCAAAAGATAGCAAATGCCAAGGGCTAGAAAATGGCTATATCGGATTTTTGACATTTTAGTTTTCGACCCTCTAATGACAAATAAGAACTGAAAATGCCCTCAAAACCCACAATTTTGGATGTTTCCAAAAACTGAGATATATATCATATATGTATGAGAACCACACATGGACAATACCCAAACAAAATGTAAACCCAATATAATATTTTTTTGACTGACTGATCAGGGGCCCGGGAACGATTTCAAAGTTCGGGGAGGGGGGGGGGGGCGAAACCAATTTCGATAAGCTAGTAGCTAACCCATTTTTCTTCGGCGGATTTCGGTTTTCATTTCAACTGGAGTCCTACGTGTAACGTGGTCTTTCTTAATTAATGCTAATTTGAAAACACTTCAAAAGGAAATAAATATATTTTCATACATTATATTATAATTATACATCACCATGAACGTAAAGCGATAGGGTTTTCACTCCTAATAATCTCGGGCAGGAACATTGCCTTTTCAACATTGGTGCCATTTTTGCGGAAACAGATTTTAGCTCTCCTCTGACAGATCTGCCGCACTGCGTATATCTTCCGGTGGTTAGAACCATCAAGCGAAGCCCTCCACGGGTGCCCACGATTTACGGAGCGCTTTGCAGGAAGGTTTAAATCGGAGAACGCCACCGGCCCACCGACCAGAACCAATAGTCCAGGGGAACCGTTCTGGACTGCAAGAGCGCTCTCGCAGTCCATAACCATTATTACCCCCTGATCGAAGAGTCACCTCAATGGTCGATAGATGGGATTATGACAGTAATTTAAATATAGCTATACAAATATATTGCATGACATTTGCCTCCGCGAGTGTTCGGGTGCTGGCTGCTGCACATATAATCGTGGTTCAAAGTTCAAACTTACGCCAGAATCCAATTCTGCATTTCCTCAAGCAGACTGGTTATCGATTGCACTTTTTAACGATTCAATCGCGATTCGTTTTCGAACCTGAATGATTCAATGACAGTTTCAGTCATATTTCATGAATTCATTTAGCGAATTGAGTTTGTTCGATTAAAAGAATAAAAAATAAGCGATTCATGTTTGATTCAACATATAAACATACATATACGTTACATTAATATAAATTGAATCATACTAATCCCAATAAACATTTCGACGTCGGGCCAACGTCGGCATCTCGGCAGTGGCATTCAGACGTCGGCTGGACTTCATTTGCGGATTGCGGACATATACGACGCGTAGCCGACGTCGGACCGACATCGGCATGTTTGCTGTATAAGTACTAAGATATAGGAGCTAATATACTAAAAATGTCATGAGTCAACAACATGCATAAAAGATAATATAGGAAGAAAAGATCATAAGGAAAATAATGATACCACAACAAAGACGTCACAAACCTATATAACCCATAATATTGTCTGTACCCAGATATCAGGTTTGTATACGTATATACTCATAAGATTTAGGATCATCGGTTTACTAGACCACTTCACTAAATTTAGGTACATCTTCAACGTGCATTGAAAATGAGTCTGAACCCATTTGTGACCGAGCAGATAAGGAGATATTACTTTTTGGTAGGGATTATGACAGTAATTTAAATATAGCTATAAAATTATGCTTGTTAGGTTTGTGTGTATAATGTGTTTTTCAGCCCCCAGTAGCACAATGCACCCGGATAAAAAATCAAGCAAGAGTGCAAGAGTTCCAAGCAAAAAGATATGTTCCCAAATGCGAACATTCATGACAAATGGGTGATGAATGTTCGCAATTGGGACATGATGAACATGTCGTGTACACAGTTTGTCGTCAATTAATATGAGTGAAATTGATACCACTAGTGAAGACCAAATGACGTGACACGAGTGTTCATGTTTTTTTTTAGTGTTAGGGAGAGTCCGCTTCAGTCTGACAGAACTATTGCGCAGCCATGTGATGAAGGAGTAAGGGTAAAATGGGTCAAAATGGACCGCTGACCGGGCAGCCGCCCCATGAACACTGAACAGGCCCTTTCCCGCAGGACGAAGCTGCGAGGAGGGCCCACGCCATGAACGACGGCCACCATCCCGGGGGACGGCTCGAGGGCCGTCCACTTGCCCGGTGGCCAGCGGCCACCAGACCCGGGTAAACGTCGGCGTGACAGAGGATATAGGACCGGTAGTCGGGAGGATTAATAGGTGGATGAATGTTCATATCACGGAAACGCCATTTAAACAGCAGAGTCGATAGCTTTTTGATGATGTATGAACATAACCGACTGGGAAACTTAAGCCACCACACATGTACGGAAGACAAGCACCGTTTTGTGTTAAATAGCGTCGTCTTGTAACTGTATGTCCGTGACCGATCCACCAGCGTGACCATTCGTCAACGCAACAATAACTTCCAAAGTTTACACCTCGTATTCCCAGACCTTGATTCACACCGTACAGGAGAAAACATCCAACTTGCACCGTATCGCTGAAGCAGAGACTGAGGCGCCACCTATACGAGCAGCGACCCATCGAGAATGTCGCTCCTCCCACTGACACCAGTTCAACGGAGCATCCGGCACGCCGCAACAGTTTGACGGCGCCACTTCATTCAGGCAAGCCTCACAGGATAGGGACACCACTTCACTCGGGTACGCCCCACAGCTTGACGGTGCCGGCGTCGCGGTCGCGATCGTCCTTGTCGTCGCAGGCGAACGCCAGCAGGTAGCGGCTGGGGTGCCAGGCCACGGTGTAGGTGGCCGCCTGCACCGCCACCGTGCTGACGCGCTCGCCGGTGCTGACGGCGCTGATGTCGATCAGCAGGTCCTCGGAGGCCGCCGCCAGCAGCTCGCCGTCGTGACTGAAGCTCAGCGTGCGCACCGGCCAGTCCAGCCTGGCGACACGGGACAGTGGCAGGGTACAACATCAGCAGGGTACAATGATGATGATGATGATTTGGGCTTTGGGGCGCCTCAACTACTTAGGTTATGTGGCGCCCATAACTTCTAGAAGACACAATATATCATAAAATGAAGATCAACAAGTACGCACGGAAACTAGGAAAACCATGGAAAACAGAGAGAAACAGCCAGTGTCACAATTACACGTACAACATCAGCAGGCCAGTCCAGCCTGGCGACACGGGACAGCAGCGGGGTACAACATCAGCAGGGTACATCAGCAGGCCAGTCCAGCCTGGCGGCACGGGACAGCGGCAGGGTAAACATCAACAGGGTACAACATTAGCAGGGTACAACATTAGCAGGGTACAACATTAGCAGGGCAGTGTCCCAAGATTCTATTTTGGCTTGGGCGTCAGAGTGGAAAATTCGAGCCTTAAAAGACCATGAGAGTGAAAAATGATGAAGAAAATGGTACGATGTTGATTACTGTTTTGAATATGAAAAGCAGTGGTTACTGGTTATCATATAAATCATGTATTTTTAGTCAATATTTATTGATATGGGAATCAATATTACGATTCATAATTTGGGAGTGGACAAATCCATTCCTAAAATGGAGAATGAGAGTGGAAAATTAATCACAATTGGGTGTCATCTCCCACCCAAATCGACACATTTTGGGACACTGTAGCAGGGTACATCAGCAGGCCAGTCCAGCCTGGCGACACGGGACAGCAGCAGGGTACAACATCAGCAGGGTACATCAGCAACATCCAGCCTGGCGACACGGGACAGCAGCAGGGTACAACATCAGCAGGGTGCATCAGCAGGCCAGTCCAGCCTGGCGACACGGGACAGCGGCAGGGTACATCAGTAGGCCAGTCCAGCCTGGCGACACGGGACAGCGGCAGGGTACAACATCAGCAGGGCGTAGTATTAAGCACAGTACCAACATCAGTAGGGGACGTTAGCAGGGCACATCTGGTGGGAACATATCAGCGGGGCACATCAGTAGAGTACATCGGTAGAATTCCTCACAAGCACCAGTCAGCTGGCGCATGACAGGTATGACACTCGGCGGGACTCGGAGTGGCCGGCCAACACTCGGCACGCCCGACAGGCAGCTCGCCTCACCTGGAGACAGTGTGACGACACATGAGCTGCTGCGCGTCCCACACCGAGAGCAGCGCGTCCGCCGAGCCCACCGCGAAGTGGCGGCCGGTCGGGTCGAACTCGATACAGATGCAGTTGGCCGGGTGCGCCACGATGTCATGCTGCACCTCCAGACTCGGGTAGCTGCCGACGCACAGACAATTGGTTACATGGTGAGCTCCAGCCGTTAGGGCTGGCCTAAACACGACGTCCCCGGCCGGAGACGGAGTGGGTCACATACCGACTTCAAAGCGGAGCTCGAGGATGGTACAGTGACTCGGGTTTGTACACTGTACACGGCAGTAGGTGATACTTAGTCTGCTTTAATAACGTTCACTATCAGGTAAAGGGGTCACACTTTTTTGCATTGTGAGTGCCTGGTATACAACGATGTATAAGACTTTCAGCATTACAAATTTAACTTACATGATATTGGCCACTTAAATTAGCATATGATCCATTAGGTGCATAAGGATACACCAAAACAGGCATGGCTAGTTTCAGTAACTGCCAACTGGGTTTGATAGCTTAGTTAAAGATCAAGTGGCTGATAACGATACACTCGATAATCACAAACACCGTTCATAAGACATGCCAACCAGCGCACCACCTGCTTCTGGCCTGATCCCAGCCTGCCGATCTGACAGCCAGCGTCACACCTAACTCACCTGAGCACCGCCTGCTTCTGGCCTGACCTCAGCCTGCCGATCCGACAGCCAGCGTCACACCTAACTCACCAGAGCACCACCTGCTTCTGCTGACCCTCAAGCCTGCCGATCCGACAGCCAGCGTCACACCTAACTCACCAGAGCACCACCTGCTTCTGGCCTGACTCAGCCTGCCGATCGGACCAGCCAGCGTCACACCTAACTCACCTGAGCACCACCTGCTTTCTGGCTGATCTCAGCCTGCCGATCTGAAACAGCCAGCGTCACACCTAACTCACCTGAGCACCACGATGTGGCCGCTGCCGGACGTCATGAAGAACAGGTTGTTCTCGCGGTTCCAGGAGATCTCGTTGACCTCGAAGCGGAACTGTTCGTCACGCAGGATCTTGCGCTGCCGCACGTCGATGAACGACACGAGGTCTTCCTTGTTACCGACGGCGATCGTTTGACCGTTCGGCGACCAGGAGATATTGATATTCTCACCTGGCGACAAAGGAGAAACATCAGCCTGGCTGATAGCCCGAACGGTGCCAGAAGGAAGCAGTGATGAGGCTTCATCACTTACCAGAGCCTGAGATCAATACTGATTTGCCTTTAGTAGCCAATACTTATCTCAGCAGCTGTACATATCTGACTAGACAGGTATCAGCTGAATATCACAGGGCGAAAAACAATTACAAATTACCTATTGTAGGCAGCGTCGCGGACAGTTGTGACAAGAGACAAGTATGTGCAAAACACACTCCACTGGTCAGTTGGAGCTAACAATGGTGAATGGTGTACTGGGACCTGTCACAACTGATCTGCACTATCCGCCTGGCATGGGTGACACGGCTTTCCAAAAATCACAATTGAAAATGACTCAGAGGTGTGGCTTAAATTTAAGGAGGGGCATAGGCCGGACGGCAATGAGGCTTACTTCTTGAAATTCGGAAGCTGAAACCGTCAAAGTCAAAGCTGAAGTTTGAGACCTTTGCGTGTCAGGGTACCTTTGGTGGGTATTGTCGCAGACAGCTTCTGAGCGCGAGCATCCCAGAGCCTGACGGTCTTGTCGCCACTGGCGGTGGCCAGCTGGTCGGCATGGCTGGGATGCCATGTCAGCTGGTCCACGCTGTCACTGTGCCCACGGAATGTGTGGTCCTTTATCTGCAATACAGAACAAAGATATATTGCGAAAGTCTATTATGATATAAACCAACAATCTCGTTCATTACATCTACATGCAAGTTCATTCGCCGCGCTAGGTTGCAAAGAAAATCAATGATGATGATGATGATTTGGGCTTAAGGGCGCCTCAACTCAATGGTTATGTGGCGCCCATAAAGAAAATCAAGCATGCCAGTCGTACGTAATGCCTCTCTATCAAAGACATTTAACTTTTGCGTTTCTAAAAATGTCCAACATTTGTATGCACGTCTTTTTGAAGAAAACAACTTTTAACACCATTTTTCGAAAACATTTTACTGAAAATAACACACCCACCAGATGCAACGCAACTCTAAGCTTTAAATTAATAATAAAAAATGGCATACAAGTTCCATTAATTCTGCAGCAGTATGGGCAGAGTGGGTTGTGTTCAGGGATTGCACATGCACCATCAGACCTGACCAAACATTCCTACTCGTTGATGGACAGAAGGCACCCCAGTGTCACAAAATTCAATTTTTGCTTAGATGTCAGAGTGGAAATTTCAAGCAAAAAATAGTCATGAGAGTGGGTAATTATGTACAAAATTGTACAATGTTGATTTGTTTTGAATATGAAAAGCAGTTGTTTTCGTTGAAATAATGTATTTGTAATGAAAAACACTTGTCAGAATGAAAACAAATGCATAATTTGGGAGTGAACAATTCACTCCTTAAATAAAGAGAGTGGGAAATTATTCACACTTGACTGTCATTTCCCACCCAAATAAATAAATTTAGGGAAACTGGAAGGCACTAAACCTAAGACACTATCCGAAACCCAAATACCTGCCTCATCAATTGTGTAATACATTTTATACCGATTATTGGGTATGACCAGAGACCAGATTATAGATAGCGGTGGTCAAAGCAGACAAAAAGTAAAAATACACCCTCCAAATGATCTAATAAACAGTAAATACATTATTATTTTCTGTCATGGCTACCAGTGTTAAATATTGTGACCGGTTCACTGCTGTGCCCAGGAACACGCGACGGGTGCACTGGTGTATGAAACGTCGCCGGGTCGGCAGCCTGACCGGCATTCTGCTGTATATAGGTATCTTGGCCTGACCTGCGCTCGGTCGCGCCGACAGGAGCTGAGGTGGCACACGTATGTGAACCGCTCGGGTGCGCGTGATTGACCGCACCGGGACAAGTGAGCAGAGCCGAGCCGACCAAAGCCCTGATGGGTCCAGACCAGGGGCGCAGCCAGGGGGAGGGCAGAGGGAGCACGTGCCCCCCCAATCGGACAGACTTTTACACTAAAAAATATCGGTGACGTCCCTTTTGCAACTTGTTAGGGGCCCTGCAAAATATAGTGGCCTAAATCTGGGGTAATATTTTTACTAATATTTTTTTTTGGAGGGGGATTTGCCGAGGGGGCCCTGGGGATGCCGTCTCCCCTTGCCAAAGGTCTGGCGGCGCCTCTGGTCCAGACTCCAGATGAAGTGGAATAACCTGTCATGAAATGGAATGACCTGGATAGCATTCAGACATTCAATACAAGGGACAAGGTAGCCTATATGGTCAAATTAAGATTTCAATTTACACAGCCCAACCAGATCTGCTTTGAACTGGGCACCAGTTGTTGCTTTTGTCCTGAGAGCATCAACAGACACTGTTGAACCATCCTTAGACTCAACATTTATAATTATATATAATAACTATAACTTAACAGCTTTATTCACTCAAATACAACAGTATAACAACTCATGAGTGCACAAGTTACAAATTTTATAGTGCTCCATGCAGGCAATCAAAGACCTAGCAAAGTCTTAACCCGCGCGGTGTGTGTGTGTGTGGGGGGGGGAGATTTTACCACCCTGCCAGGCTTTCTCAATTACTTGAAAACTATGACAGATAGTGACATCATATTTTAGGTACCTTATGCAGCATCAATTGGATGTCTTTGAAAACAAAATCACTGAACATTATGCAAAACTTTGAAGATAATGACATTTTGTATTGTAACATCATGTCATGCCATTTTGGATGGAAAACGATAAATGGTTGATAAATCATACAAAATATAGCTTTAACCCTATTCCTGGATAGATGAAAAATATACAAATCTGTCAGGGGGGGGGGGGATTATTTGCCCCCTCAGATCTCAGCTGCCATAAGAGCTAGCATAATGGAATTTGGTCTGTGGGTAAAGTCTACAAAGCACTTTATTTTGTTAAATTTTAATGATCCTGGGTCAATATCTGCAAGGTCAAATATCATCAAAGGCCATATTGGAAAAATTTAGTTTTTCAGGCAAACATATTGTTATATTTGCTCATTTATTTAACATATTTGGTACCTAGTTAAGCTTTATCAGATAATTCCTCTGAGTACCCTTACTGTAAAATAGGTAGTGATGTGGAAAATGGTTTTATTGATATAAAGAAGAAGCTGAGCATAAGGAAAAAAGATAAAAATAACCTTCAGAGGCTCAATATAAGAAATTTATAGATGCCATTCAAAAAATTGCTGTTTATCATTAAAACAAAATACTTACAAACAAAACATGTAGCAATGGATACATACCAGACCCACACCCTTTAAAGGGACACTGCCACCTTCCAAAAAGTTATCAAATGTACGCCATTTGTGGTGCAAAATATGAAGTAATTGCTGCTGAACACGATTATGACATTCGTTTCTCACAAAAAGTGCTCAATTTCATAAAAAATAAGTTTTAATATTTGGCCTGATGACGTCATATGAAGGATTTTTTGGGAATAAAGAAAACCTTCACGCTGCCATAAATATGACAAGTGTATGGCTTATGTATTGCCAAACGTAAAACAAGTCGACTGTAATAAACATTTAGTAAAGAGAGATGACGACATCGGCTCAGAGCCCCCATTCAAATACATTGGGGACTGGGAATGTTACAGATGTCAAAATCAAACTCTAATTTCTCTGTGATTCAACCTCAGTGGTTGTTTTTACTTATACCATGCATAATTGCAATGCCAAGCATGCAGACTGGCTATCTCAACTAAAATATAATGTTAAGGTGGCAGTGTCCCTTTAACCCACAACATGATATTTACAACATTTCACTTAAATGAGCATCAAAGCCGAGTTGAACAGGTGAGCTTCAACAAGCAAATAACTTACCAGTCTGTCTCTATCTAAAATAAACACACAAACTGATTTGTCAAACGATCCTGAAGCAAGTCTCCTCCCATCACAATTCCAGTCAACTGAATGGACCTTAGCCCCATGACTTGGATGATCTTTTGCTCGTCCTACATTCTTGAAGACAGCCTTCAAATCTTCGACCTTTACTACACCCATTTTTATTACAAATCACGACTTTTTGGAAGATAAGGTACTTGACCAGACTTCAACTTCCACTGTGCTGTGTTCTAAGCTTCAAAGCCCAGGTGGGTTGCAGTTATCGAGGAATGCATATCCTCTGACGTTCGATCCCTGACGTTCGATCCCTGACGTTCGATACCGACGATTGCAACTTGATATATATACTCTGATAGCGGTTCTTAAAGGGCCTTGGAAATAGTGCTACCACTTGGATTGCGGTATATAAGCTTAAAATATAAACAGAAACAGATTCGGCAGATAAGAATAACACGCGGATCGCGGCGGCGTGATGCGATGGCAGGGGGCTACCGTCCGTTGCTTTTCCATTGGTCAACTTCCGAATCGCTCAGTACAGGGCTGTGACGTAAGTGGTGCCTCGCATCTGATTGGCTCTTCGCATTTAGAGGTTGCACTTTTCTATCCCACTTACCCATCAGATGTGTTAAAGTTGTATTAGCAAAGTAATCTTTGGTTAGTTTATAGCCACGGGGTAGTAGTGGGTAGCACAACCGACATTTTGATAAAGTAAGTAGTTGGCGGGTTGCCGAATTTTCATAAATGGAAAAAATAAAAAATGCGGGTAGGTGGGTAGCCACAAGCCTGGAAAGTGAAACCTCTAGTTAACATTGCATTTCTGATGAGAGCTCTCGGCCATGCTTTTTTTGCTGAGCTAAGGGGCAGTGGGGCGGAAGAAAAGTGGCCAGGTGGGGTCAGTTGCCCCTCCCCCACTTAGCTCGAGGGGCGCTTTGTGGCCAGGGTATGTTGGGCCCTGGAGAGGGGCCTCTGGGACGCCCGTGAAGAGTGGGGCGGTCTGGCCGCCAGAGAGAGACTCTGACCTCAGAGGGGGCTCTGGCCGCCAAAAGGGTCACTCTGGCCGCGAGACGGCGAAAGGCTCTGGCGGCCTGGGTCGCCAGAAGGGCCGCTCTGACAGTCAGAGGGCGCGCTCTGCCGGCCTAAGGGGAGCGGCTCAGGGCCGCCTGAGGCGGGCGCTTGGCCACTTTGAGAGGGCGCCCTGGTGCCGAAAGGGAGCAATCTGGGTTGCCTGAAGAGTCACTCTGGTTGCCTGAAGAGGCACTCTGGCCGCCTGAGGGGCGCTTTGGCCGACTGATGTGGTGCTCTGGCCACAGTATTCATAGCCTGGCGCACGCAGGGGAAAGTTCAAATGTGTCAGCCGACCCCCCCCCCCGAAGTTTATGAGGGGCCCGCATAAAAGAACGTATTCTGGCACCATTTGGCAAGGGGACCGCGGGTTTGCGAAGGGTCTGATCGAGACGGGCTCAGTGCTGGCAAAAACGTGGCATGGGGCCTGGTATCAGGACAAAGGGCCCGGTCCTTGCATGTTCTTGATAATGGCCCTTTCTGATAGGGGCCCGGTCTTGGTCAGGTCTGATCGTGGCAGGGGCCCGGTACTGGGAAAGACGTGATATGAAGGACCGGGCAGGACGAGGGCCCGTCCTTGCAAATTATTGATACCGGCCGTTCTGGTGGGAGCCTGGTCTTTGGTCACGGTCCGATAGAGGAAGGGCACGGTTGCTGGCAAAGGCGTTGATAAGGCCCCCGGTTACAACAGGGCCCATCCTTGCAAATCCGTGATAACGGGTCCGTTACTGGTTAGAGGACCTGTTCCTGGCAGGGGCCCGTTTATGGTAGTGGCCCGATCAAAGACAGGGGCCCGGGTGCTGACAGAGGCTGGGATGGGCCCCGGCAGGGTCGAGGGACCGGTCAGGACGAGGGGCCCGGTCCTTGCAAATTATTAATGCTGGCAGCTGTTCTTGTAGGGGCTTCAGCCTTGGTCAGGCCCGATCGAGGCAGGGGCCAGTGCTAACAAAGGTGTGGTTATTGGTGCCCGCCGCCCGGTCAGGACGAGAGCCTGGGTCTCAACAGGGGCCGTTTCTAACAGCTTCTTGATCGGTACGGGCAGTTTTCTGGCAGGGGCCCGTCTGTCAGGTCCGATCGAGGCAGGGATCCCCGGTGCTGGCAAAGGTAATAGGCCCGGTCCACACAGGGCCCGCGCTTCCTTTGCAATTTGATTATAGCGGTACCGTTATTGGTAGGGACCAAATCAAGGCAGCGACCTGGCGCGGCTGGGAGTTTTGGGACGCCTTCGATACTAGCTTGTAAGTTTGCAATTCAGTGCATTGTACGGGCTACGTCGATAAGTGTATTGGTAAGTCACCATTTCAAAACTAGTTTTGATGTGGGTGAATATCAGCCAAACCGGTGGTAACGTCTTACAGCGCCCGCAAAAGATCTTGCACCGCGCCAGGTATTGTGGAGGCGCGATAGGGAGGAGGCACCAGTGACGTCACGCTAATGTTAAGCGAGAATGACACTAAAATCACCGGACGGTTCTACCTTCTTATACGGCCTTGATGCGATGGCTGCCGGCGATTTGCTGGCAATCCCTCTTTTGCGCCAGTAAAGTAACTTGTGCGTATTGTTTGTAACATATCTTAATTTTTAGACTAAGTCAATGCAGAATAGTGTCAGCAGTGACTTGCTGGGAAAGCGAGGGTAGGCAGTTGAGCACGATTCCAGGACAAAATGTAAAATGTCAAAAAGTCAAAGGCAAAAAAGTCAAAAGTGAAAAAGTGAAAACCAAAAAGTTCAATCAGCTTAAAGTCAGAAGCAAAAAGTCAAAACGGCAAAAGTCATACGGACAAAAAATAAAATGCAAAAGTCAAAAAGGCAATAAGTAAAAAGAAAAAGGAAAAAACAAAACAAAAAATCGCAAAAAGTCAAACGAACCAAAAATCAAAAAGGTATAAGTCAAATGCAAAATGTAAAATAGGTAAAAAGGACAAAAAAGGAAAATGCAGAAGGTCAAAAACGCAAAAAAGTTAGATGCAAAAAGTCAAAAACACAAAGAGCCAAAAGCAGAAAGTCGAAAGTGAAAAAATAAATTCTTTCAAACGGCCTTTAGTAAGCCACTTGTAGCTAACCCGTTCGCTCCGCTGGACGATCTATGTATATACAGACTACATATTTTACATTTTCCGTCAAACAACTCTCTAGCGCCATCTAGCATATGTACTAACTGTGCCACCTGCCAGCACCACCAGGAGCGCAGCCAGGGGGTAGAGAGGGCACGTGTTTCCCCTATTGGGCCGACTTTCACAACTAAAAAAAATCGTCGATGTCCCTGTTCTGCGACTTTTTAGGTCCTGCACAATTATAGTGCCTAAATTGCCTGAATGTTTTTTTTTTTTTGGGGCGGGGGGGGGAGGGCCTTACGAGAGGGGCCCCTGAGAATGCCGTGACCAAGGTTTTTATAGATGTCGTGACCCCCTTGACTAAATACCGACGGCTGAGCCCCTGAGCGCCACCTCATAGTCGCTTGATGCGCGACCTGGCGTTTTCGACGTACTTGTTGTTTAAGTTCCGCTAACAGATGGCGTATCATACGTAAAAAATAGTATTATTTTTCTTAACACAATGGGCGTCAAAAACGGGGAAGGGGGTCCCGTCCCCCGTTACAAAATCTGATGGGGACATCCCCCAAGAAAGCTGACTAACTTTTGTTTTTTGCTGAATTTGTTCCAAAGGATATGAAACTTAATGAATTACTAGCTCAAATTAGACGTCACTTTTAACCCCATATCGTTTGAGTCCTTTCTTTGTACTTAACCCTCGCCCTACGGGGGGGGGGGCTGACAGCCCCCCTGAGGTTTTTCTGAAATAATTGTCTACGCATGTGGTGCATCTTTCTGAAATTTTCAATAGCTGAGTTTACAACATTTACACTAGTGATACTACGAGTGAGAGTCATATATCGCAAAAGTTGTGAATTCTTCGTTGCTTATAGGCGGCTGATTTTCTTTTTTTCTGCGTAGATGTCCCTCATACCTTTAGCTGTAAATGACAAATTTTAAGACTAAGCTGCAATAAATACTTCAGAGTTACTTAAGCTTAAGGCAGTCAGCTTCCACGATTTCGGAAAACATTAAAAATAAGAGTTTTGAAAACTTGTAAGTGTAGGTAAACAAACATCAACACACAATAACGCAGAACCGGAGGAAAGGGAGGGGGGCAGCAGCCAGCGCCCCATCAACATTTTCAGATTTTGGACAATTACGGCCTATGGGCGTTGCATTGGAAAGAATCGACTTCAAAATGCCCCTGTCCCTCTAATTTCGAAAGGTTTCCGGCCGCATTTGTAACACATCACAACTTATACAAGCTAGCAGGTGTTGCTATCGCCATGTGGATGGAGAAAGCTCCATACTCATTTTGAAACAAAAATAAGTAAAACAGTGTTTTTTTCAACATTTCGAAATTTCGAGATATCCATGTAAAATATAATTTCACTCTCTACCGATTCCTGTTATGCTAATACTTTGCTCAAACAATAAACAAACAACTCTCCATGAGTGATTAACCATGGAAGGGCTTTGGGTCCAAATGGCCGAGTTTGCCCCCTAAAAACGGCCCTGGGCCCAATCTTACCAAGTGCCGTGAATGGCGCAAGTACGGCATGCCGTGAATGGAGTGCTCAGAATGCAGCACTTATGTAACCACATCGTTTTGTTCGACCTCTCTCGTTGTCGAAATAGCCTGGTGGGTAGAGCGGTAGGCTGATTATAAAAATATCCCCGGTTCGATCCCGAGTCCCGAAATTTTTGCAGGCCGGCGCATCAATATGCCGTCAGCCGTATTTACCCATTTACGCCATTTGGTTAGACTGGACTCTTGGTAAGATTGGGCCCTGGACTCTCTCATAATGCAACGTTTTGAAAGAAGCACACCATTCGACGTGCAATAAAATATTAGGAAAAGTTACCAAATTTTACTATTCTAGGTTAAATTTTAATAAACTGTACGCGAAAAACGTCGTTTTAGCCCCCCCTGACGCCAATCGGGTTAAAAAGAGTTTTCTGTTGTTTACATATAAAGCTGCATTTGCGAAAAGCTGCTGTGCAAGTTACTGTGATGGTTTTCCAAAGCGTTGTGTATTTTCCTGGCATCTTCAACAAAGTACTTGGGCAAGTTACCACCATGCATGAACGACCACGATCCCTCACTTAAATCGATTGAGCGTGCACGTTCGCTTCTCAGCCAGCTGATTTCGCATTACTTTGAGGAAAAAAATATGATTATCACCAAATAATTTGACATTTTAATTTGCTTTTTCCGCATCGTAAATATTAGGTTCTTTGAACTTTACTAGTATATGATTACTTAATTTCTTGCTTCTCTTCATCATTTCTGGAACTTTTTCTCGTTTTTTTCAAGGTGAACTATTCCCTTAGCTTTTTGCTTTTTTGCGCCAATCCGTATGTTTTGTTTGATCTGATGTTCTTTGTTAGGTACCAAAATAAACGGAACTGGAACTGTAACTGAACTTTGTCTTGTATATTTTATGTTAACCGCGCCCCGCTGGGGGGGGCATAATCTGCTCCCCCTCCCGGATTTTCTCAATAACTTCAGAAACAAGGGCGGTCATCCAGGGTGGGGGCAAAGGCATGGCCCTCCCAAAACCACCCAAAAATCGGCGCAAATTTGACACCATTTCCTGAGTTTGTCGTAAAACTAAGCAGCTTTTTATAGGAAAGAATGTTTAAATCAGTTATTGATGCAAAGGAAGCGAAATCCGATGAGTTTTCAGAATTATGCGATAATTTTTGGGATTTGGCCCCCCCCCAAACTGTTAAAATCACACTTTCTGGATCCGCCAGTGTCAGAAACCATGGCAGATGCCTCATGCCGACGTGAAACTTGCAGTACCTTATTCTTCATCAATTTGACGTCTTCTCCCAAAAATTCGATGAAATTGATAAATAATTTTAATTTAGGAAGAAAATGACCTTTTGATGACGTCATGTCATGTCATTTTTGGTGGAATAACGATGAATGTTTGAAAAATCTTAAAAAATGGAGGCGTAAAGCAAATAAAAAATAAAAACACAAAAAGGTGGCAAATTGCATTGTCTTCAAAATGGCAGTCTCGGATTCTCAAAATTTTGAGTTTTGAACTCCCAAAAAAACAAAAAAACAAAAACAGGAAAACTTTTGCTTTATGCCTGTCCTCTGGTCATTCAAAATTGTCAAAAAACGAAATATTTAGAAAATTAACTATAAAATCCCAAATTTTGAGACTTTTTGCCCCCCTCCCTGTGTTTCCACGCCCCTGATATATGACTACGTAAACTGAGTCGATCGAAGATCACTTGAGGTGATCACTCTCGGTTAGATCTGTGTGATAGTGACCCAACTTGTTAGACCTCGTGTTACGTTCTGTTCAGTGTGTGTTATGTGTGTGTCTGTGTGTGTATGTTCTGTCTGGTACGCGCTTAAGGACGAGTGAATGTGTACGAGCAAGTGTATGAGCAAAAAGAGACTGTAATAGCCTCGAGTACATTGAGGATTGTCTCTTAATTCAATACAATACAATACAATACAATTCCCACCCCCCAACATCAAATGAGTTTCCACGCCCCTGATATATGACTACGTAAACTGAGTCGATCGAAGTCTTTCCCTCCCATGTCAAAATAAAATCCGCCGCCACTGAGGTGAGGTCTTTAAAGATAAGTATTGTTTGCTTTGCAATATACATATTTTATACACCATCACTACCTACAATTTTAAAATCGGTCAAATTGTGGACATTTTTGGCTTTAATCCATATCGGTCGCCGTCGGTATTTAGTCAACCAAAATGCCTCTTGTTCGGTATTGCTCTGGAATTAGTAAGGAAATTTTGGGAAAATGACATCAACACAATGCCAGCAGCCAACAACTCTTGAAAAACAGCTCGGGAGCCGTCCCCTGCCCGGTGACCAGTTGCCTTTAAAAACGGGTGTACGATACATTTTCAATTTGTTTGTTTGTTTGTTTAGGGAGAGACCGCTTCGGCCCATTCGGACCATTGCGCAGCCATGGG